>VZTB01008732.1:33316-79341 GCA_013397245.1 Thryothorus ludovicianus | reverse complement strand
ATGATCCTCCTCATCTCCAAAGGCCCAAACTCTTTTGGTTTTGATGTAGCAGTCACAAAAATACAGTAATCTTTCATTCTGGAACCCAGACTTCCTTTTCTTCACTTGAAGGGTAAGATACACTTCCAGGATGCAATGGGCTGTCTCTTCACGTGTGAAGCACATCATGAAACCCTTACATGCACTTACTACTTCTTCAGCTTCCAGAGTAAAGAGACTATTGGTGATCTTCCAACAGGAGAATTGCTAGGCCAGAGGGGATAGCTTAGTGACCCGAACATTGAGGATCAAATTAAACCTTGGTGCAAAAGAAAGCAACTCATCTGACTTCAATGGAACTGAGCACATCTACATCAGAGGTGAATTTGGCTTGAGAGTCTGCATGGGAGCAGAGATTCCAATCCCAGCCACAGATAAGTGAGGAATGGATTGTCAACTCAGCAACACGAGAGAAGATTTCTTATGAACGCTGTCTTAGGAATGGCTACTGTGTATAGAAGTGGAATCCTTTTGTGAAAGAGATGGCACACCCAGGAATGAAGAAGACTTGCCTTGCAAATGTTTACAAATACATGGCATATCATACAGAAAAAAAAAATCCCTCCCCCTTTTCTTTCAAAATTTCTCATTTATTTCCTCCAAATATTATTTGAAGATGTCATTTTTCAAAAATGTTTATCAAGACATCTTACCAAAATGTGTTCAAACAGGGTTTTCCTTTATATAAAAAGTTATTTTATCTAGTAAAAAACCTCAACAACTAAGCAACATGAAATATAAAGAGACATTTACAGTTTGACATGTGTTTACCTAAGTCTAAATAACAGCAACCAGAAAGATACTTCTGTTAACATTTCCTGAAATTTGTTAGTAATGGGCTTGTGATAATAGCATTTTTCCTGTTCTATTTTATCATTCAAACTCATTTGCTAAATAGCTGACAAATTTTCATCAGAAGAGAAAATGCTGCTAGATGTATTTCAATTGACCATCCCAGGTGGACTGTGAATAATGTCAATTAAAAATCCATTAAATAAGCATTTCTGAATATCCCCCACTTTTCTGCACAATTTTTATGCTGTTGTTTCCATTATGTTAAAAAATGAAATGAAATCTTTTCTACCACGAGGGAGCAATTAATAATGCTTTTTTTTTTTTCCACTGCACTTTGACTATGACTATTAATTATTTCATCAAGGCTAGGTAATCAATATTTTCATTTAAAAAGAAAGACAAAAATCTTTTTATTAAGAACATAAATGCCATTTTCAGACCTGCTATATCAGACATTCTCGGGGAAAGCAGGAGAAATCAACGGCAACTCTTATTCTCTCCTCTCCTGTTTAAATTTCCTGGGGAAAAGGCAGTGGGTTAGTAGCATTCAAAGACAATGTTCCAATATTAGAAATCTCCCAACCAGAAAGTTGTATTTTGGGCTTGTGTTTCCCAGACCTCTGCAGTAGCAAAATCCCTCATTGCTCTAAGATGGCAATTACACTTTAAGCAAGAAGATATTGCAGATCATTGATTCCTGCAAATCTCTTCCCCTTTGAAGTAGCAGCACTTGCTTATGAATGAAGATACACACACTTTCACCTTGAAATCACATCAGCCTATTTTCTCCATTTAGTCCTGGAAGCACATGAATTAGATGTGCCAAATTGGATACATCTCATCAGAAGAAAAGAGGTTTGGTCCTGAGAGCCTCCCTTTAAGCAGGGAGTCTTAGCAGCATGACCGACACCATTTGTGGGAGTAAGAATTAAGAACAGGAAGCTTGTCTTGAACCTGAACACTCACAGCAGCACGCAGGTGAGGAAAATCCAAGTCCTGCTGAAGCTTTGTGTGTAAATGTTTGTATGTGCAAGGATTCCTTGTAGGAGGAAGGCTTGCACAACTCTGCAGTTTGAAACTATACAGTTGATTGACAGAAAAAAATAGCTAAATTAAGCTCTTCTTTGATTTTACAGAACATTGACTTCTGCAAATGTGACCTTAAATTCAAATTGATTTGATCTTAAATGCAGGAGATTTCATCTACCTTCCAGGCAAATATGCTCCATATGTTAAATACCAGTAAATATAGTTAAGTTCTCCATTGTCTATGAATGGAATACAGAACAGCTTTTCTGTAAAGACCAGACTCTCCCTTAGCAGCAGAAGATTTAAAAGGTCAGCACTGGTAATGATCAGCTGAAAACAAGGGCTTGCCTGAAAGCTGTTAGAGTCTGCATTTCCAGTAGGTCCTAAAGCCCAGCGCTTGACAGTCCTTACAGAAAAATTCAGGTGAAATGGCACCTTGTGGATTTTTTTTTTTTTTGTCCTGGTGATGATTCTTTCTCCTTTACCTTCTGATGGTGAACAAGAAAACTTGAATGCTGTTCTTAGGATATATCATCAAAATTCAGGTATTTCCTCTGTGAAACTGCCACAGGTTCAGTATTTAAACTGACCACTACTGCAAGGGGTAAGGAAATAACTTTTAATTAGTTATCTCATAATTGCTTCCTGTAAGGTTTTGTAATTTTTCTTAAGGGTATTGTACTGCTTGACACCCGAAGATTTTTTTCAACAATTTTGGCTACTTATTTGTTATGCAGCCCTCTGATATCTTTCTGGATAGCCTCTATTTTTAGCTCTTGGATCACACGTCCTGAGGAAAGAGAGTGATTCTATTCTCTCTCCCCAAGATAGATTGCCCCTGAGTGCCAAAAGCTGGCAATGGAAAAAAACAAAAACAGCAGCAAAGTGCTCATGGCAGAAGGCTTGATGGAAGCTTTAGGGGACTAATTCTGATATGTTTACTTTATTTTCTTTTTAATGGGTTGTCAGCTGAGGAGAACAAACAGCTCTTCCTGCATCCAGAAGCATAAGCATTTATTGGTCCAGATAAAGCACAGAGAAGAAAAATTGTTCAGGGTGTACTATAAGTCATCACCATGTCTCTTCAGGTAAAATGCCAAAGTATTTCTGCTGTACAGTTTTAACAGTGCTGCTCTGTGCAGCACAGACTGGTACCAGAACGTACCATTGGAACAATGCAGAGTTGAATATTGGCTGTAACCTCTGAATCTCACCCTGCAACAGCAGCTCAGGTGAAAGCATGGCTGATACCTTCAAGAGAAAAAGCAGTTCCCTTGGGAATGAGGTGTGCGTACTTTCAGGAGAAGGGTACACACTCCTGTGCACATTCGGAGCCCTCCTGAAGCTGGGAGGGGTTTGGGAGGTTTGAAGAGTCAAGGATTGCAGTGTCCCAACTCTGACAGACCTACACTGGGAAGCTCTACTGTCTTCATCCTGTTAAACCATTCCTTCCTGAGCAAAAGGAACTTGCTCTGTTTTCCCCTTCACAATCCACATCGCCAGTAAAGCCTTGATTTTTTACACTGGCACTGGATCAAGCAAATGGTACACATGGAAATCACTTTCCTAACTTTTCAGAATAAGCATCTTAGTAAAAACACAGGGAATTGTTTTAAAAATGCCTATGAAAGAAAACCACATTGATACTGTTTAGCTGTGTTTCAGAATGTTGACAGTAAAAGTGCAAAATTACATTTCCCCATGCCCACACTGGAGGTGTCTGGTAAATGTACTGCTGAGCTGACATTCCGTGTCCTTGTAATGAATTAAGTCTATGTCTTTACAGAACCTGGGGTTTACAGCAGTGCTCTGAGTTTATAGCTGAGGGTAGTCTTAAAGATCCACGTTTCCTTTATGTATTTCAAATTGATTTGAACCATAAGCCTTTCTTTGCAAAGAATTCTCTAGAAAGTAACCCTCCTAATCACCTTGTATATTCTGGACTAGGAGCTCAGCTCCCTCAATAGGTTTCATCACAACTGCACCCGTGTTGCTGTGAAAAACTGCCCAGAGGGAGATCAGAATGGCAAATAAATCTCATTTCCCAAAATGACTGTTCTTCTGGTCAGCTTTGGTGTGGTTCTTTTGAACTGGCCAGTCTTGAAACTTGTGGACACTGGTTCTTTTTATGACTACCAGCATTGTGCATGCCAATGAGTCAAACACTCTGAGCAGCCTTTAGCTATCTTATGTGCCTCTGTGGTGACAATGACATTACCCTTAAAGGCAACCCAAGGACATTCCCAGATTGTCACTGCTGGAGCAAACAGGTATTGATGGTAGCCTAAACACACATGGTGCCAGGCTCTCAGAAGGAGCAATGGAGATACGAGGTGTCAGCAGACAGGGAATCCAGGGAATTGCTGGAATCCTGTCAGACACAGGGAGAATACAGCCAAGGGGGATCAGCAAAACCAAAAACTGGCTGGGTAACTCTTGAACTCCACTGTTTTAAGAATGTGAGAAATGTAAGGTTGCCATTTCATCAACAGCATGTCCAATAATTCCAATCCCAGATTCTGCTCAGGCATAATCATTCATCTATATCTGTTAATGACAATTTAATTGCATATCCTTATCTCATAAATATAGAAATATTTGTATATAGTAATATGTGCTAAATAACACATTGAATTTCAGTTTGCCATCAATTTCAGTTTGCTATTTATATACAGCATATGGATTTCAAGTTTTCCCTTGACAATGGCATTGTTGAAACAACCACTTGATCTATTAAATTTTTTGAGTAGCTCTTTAAATTATAAATAGTGCCCAGTTGTTTATTTCAAGTGCTTTCAGTACTCCAAATGTGGTTTAATTGTATTTGAAAACTGCCAAATATCAATGGAGATCAATCCCGTCCCATTGATCTGTTTATGCAGTTAAACATGTAGAATATCAGATTCAGGCTCTAACATATTTAAATACTCCTCTATTGATCAGCTGCTGCCATGATCCAGCACAGATGATGGCATAGATGATTACAGGAAACTGCCTGCTCTGGTTCTCTCAACTGATACCTCAGTCTTTCAAAAGGCATCATGGAAAAACTGACCCACAGCTCAAAACCAGAGGATGAGTCAGACTGACACACGAGCTTGCCATATAAAAATGTTTCATATTCATGGAAAGATTTTATCATCTGATGTGGGGAAAAAACACATACTGGAAAGCAAACTACATTAAAATCCTGCACCTTTCTGCCTTAATGGGACAAGAGAAGTTTTAGGGAGCTCAAACTTTTTTCCTTCCCAAAAGCAGACAAGTACTCTCCAGGGCTGCTTGTTCAGCTACAAGATAAAGGTCTAAACCTATGATGCAGAACTGTCTTCTTTAGAACATATGCAACAATCCCAGATTTTGCAATGATGGTGCTTTAGTGATTTGGAAGAGTATGAGATCCTGAATTGAAGAATGCTCTACACACAAGGGAAAAATACTTTGCTTCAAACCAAAATACTTATGAAAATATTTTCTAGAGCTAAGTAAATTACCCTTTTATTTGTTAGGTATTTTGGTTATCCATGAAAAGGCTGACCAGGAAACACTGACCTGTTGTATTTGTAGTTCAGAATTAACAGGGCACAGAGAGTGAATGGGTAAGGACTTGTGTTTTTCCCCAATGTCATGTACTGACCAGAGCCAGATATCAGAGGAAAATCACTCTTTGGCCAGTGGTGAGACTTCAATGGAGCAGGCAGTTCTGCGTTGGTATCTCTCAGTCAGCAGAAGGGAAAGAACCTTGCATATCCCTCAGAGAGCTAAATGAAAGCTGCAAAAGGAAGAGGAACATGAGGGTTTAGATCTTGGGAAAAGAGGAAAAGTGGGATGGATTAAAGAGAAAAATTGCTCTAAAGGATTGGCAGAGCCTTTCTAGGTAAGAAGAAGAAAGGAACCTTGTTTATGGTTCCTTAAAGTGCCCCATGCATGTGACAATATTGGAGAGTGAGGAGTGATGCAGGGAAGTGTCAGGACTGTGGTCCTCCCATTCCTAAGCACAGGGCCTCAGAAAAAAACCAGCACTGCTGTGGATGAAGGAGCAGAGTTCAGGTAGTTCAGTAGCTCTTCCTGAGAGCTGAATGCTTAATTTCTTGGGTTGCTTTTGAAATTTCAGCTAGCTGTGTAATACTATGGTGAGAGAAAAAAATAAACACATATAAATTGCTCTGTGGTGTTTCACGTGAGTGAAATACTTGGAATGTAACCACCCATCATTACTATTATTATTATTATTGTGCTTTCTCTGCTAGTTAAGGTAAGTAAGAAATTTTCCTTGTCAAGTTTTCCTCAAAATTGACCCTTGCTTCAGGCCTTAAGTAAACAGCTTCCTGTGGGAAAGCTGCATGTGGTACTGCTGTTATCAGACAGGTACTTTTTCCTGAATTGTACACAAGACAGTGTTTGAATAAAGTCTAAATGTTTTTCAACTTCTCTTCATAGTTCAAAATAAGACAATCTAGTTTGTGGTAACTTACGTACCTGTTATGACATCCCATTAACTGGTCCTGAAATTAATTCATGTGGTCTCAGATATAAAGTAAAATAGTATTCCATTATTAGAGAGAATTATTGTTTTGTTTACAATAAGTTTTCAGGACACTACTGCATCTGCTTTAGACACAGGACTCCACAGCTGATGACTGTCTTCAGTAGGATTTAAATATTTCAGCAGCTGCTGAAAATTAATTTTATCAGAGATAAAATACTGAAAGTACTTTGCACATTAAAATGTGAAAAATGGGAAGGTAAGACTGTGTTGAGTTTAGAAGACTTCCTTTTAATCAGGAGTCAAGCATTGCAGGCAATACATTGCTGGTAGCAACAACTTGAAACAGCACTCATCAATGTTTCTAAATTACTAAGAAGAATCTAGTTAATCATTAGTTTCTTTACACCTTCTGGCAACCTTGCCAGGATTGCTATGAGTTAATATAAATCCCATAAAGTTCAAAAATGGGGAAGCACTAATAACCAACCTAGGGGTTACACTACAGAACGTTTGTTGAAGGTACCTTGGTATCTGTGTGTGACTGACAGGGTGATGGATGATGATTGCTGGGCTGGCTTTGAACAAGCGCTCTTCCTCCAGCAAAGTCAAACAGACCTTGCAGAGGAAGTTACGGAATTTGCTTTCTGTTAAGGCAACTCAGAGATTAAAATCCATATGCCAAAACTTGAAAACTTGGAATCCAGCTTCAGGAGTGGATGATTCTTCCCAAAAGAATCTCCCTAGAGCTCTCTTGTCACTGCTATATACTGGATAAAGACCCTGATACCCTTGTGCTCACCAGCAGATACTTTTGCCAGCAGAGCCCAGCACAGCATTCATGCCTTATCCTGTCTGCCAGGCAAATGCAAAATACTTGCTCAGGACTAGTATAAGCAATATTTGACCATGTGTGCTCAGCAGATTCTTTGCTGAGAGCTTCAAAGCAGGCAGAGAGAGCTGTAAATGTTGTCTTTGCATATGTGAATTTGAAAACCTCAGTTAAAATTCACCATTTATGTTTAAAGGCTTAACATTCACAGGATCCCTCTTCTTAACACAGACAATACACATCATAGTGTTATTCACAAATGCATGAGACTGTCATAGAAACTGGAAAAAATAAGGATGGAAGAGGGTAAAATATGCAGAAAGCTATCCTATCCCCCTATGACCTGAAATTTGCTCAGGGTATTATACATGTGATTAGCAACTGTCTGTCAACTAAAGGAAAAAAGCTTGGGAAATTTAAGGAGGATATGGCTTTTACTGAAGATGCAGTAGTCAAATAATAATGACATATAAAAGCAGCATTTTAAATTTCAGCCTGAAAGATGAAGTCTTTGAAGACAGGGAAAATAAATGGTAAGATCCTTCTATCTTTTGTTTGTTGGCATGTTTGCTAAGACCTGTCTCATAATGGGTTAACATTTCAAATGTGAAGCCAAGTCTATCAATTGTATTGTTGTAATCTGATTTTCAGGACCAGAATGGGACACATTTATCTCTAAAACACCTCTAAGAGTGCTAAATATATGTGTGTATATAAAAGCATGGAAAAGTTGGATGAGGCAATAGTACTGATTATGAATGGACATGGGCTAATACCCATGAAGACAGGTGTGCAATACCTATGTGCAGAGGGAAGAGTCAAGCATTGCCACAACCATTCTTTCTGCAGCCCTAGAACTGACATCCCCTAATTTAACTACAATCTTCACATTCATTATTAAAATAGGACTCAATATGGAATATGCAGTAGTGGATACAAATAAATGCCTACACATACACATGCTGTACTTGTAGACAAAGACTGACTCAAGATACTTTGGAATCAGTAAACCTGTTTTAGTGGGGCCACAGAAAATAAATGTGATGTTAACATAAATTTGTGACTTTAAATTTTAATGCATTTTAAAAACCTAGTAAACATTATAATTTAGCATCTCTAATAGGAGATATTTTACATCTTCACATATGTTTCATAAACCAGACATTCATCATAAGCATGCATAATTTTGTCTCTCTGGCCACAGGATTTTCTGGATTTATGTGCAGGATAAACTCTGATAGTCTATTCACACCCTGCGTCCTAAGATACCACTCAGAATATCTTAGAATGAATTCATAGTTCTTGCTGTTTCTTTTAGCTTCACTCTATAGTTTATTTCAAAAGTACAATGGAACTTATTAGGAGAAGGAAAATTACATTTAATCTTAATATAATGACCAGATATATGAATCAGTTTACCTGCATTTGTTCCATTAAAGAAATATAACAGCCTAATTTCAAAAGGTCAGCAACTTCTGAAAGAGTCTTGATTCTTTCTTGTCTGTAGCTGAGAAAGAGCAGAGACCAGTCTATTCTAGCAGTGAAGTGGCTCAGTCTACTTTGCTAATTTCCCCACACACTCTGTAGTTCACTGGTGACATATGTCCAATGCTTCCCCAGGTTTAAAAGGAAAGGAACTCACATTTTGCCAAAGAAGAGCCAAGACCATAGAGGAGATGAAATGTAAGATAAAGTACCAACACTGCAGTGGAGTGAACCCAAATGGGACCTTGATTTTTTTAAAGTGACATATTACAGACATAAACCCGAGCTGGAGAGATCAAATCTATATCAGCAGCAAGAGCTAAGCTCTCCAAAATTTAGCAGGGCTCAGATCTCCTGGCTGGGCTTGCTCCCATCCTTCTGTGAGATGAAAATGTAATAGGAAACTCTAGCAAGAACACGTATTTTCAGCTCCATGATTTGATTAATATTGGTAGAGCACTTTCAAGATTACTCATATTGCATAGCATGCATTTCTCTTGAAGAGGATTCAATTCACTTTTACCCTGACTTTTATCACATTCAGGAATGCACAAATAGTATGCTTTACGTACATTCCATCATCCTGTGCATACCCTTTGTATATGTATCAGTAATAGCAATGTCCCTCAGACAGTTTTCTGGCAACCAACAGCCAGTAGAACTGAAAGCAAGTTTGAGCGAAAAATTATTTTACCCTCCAGAAAAGAATGGGCATGTTCAAACACTTCCTATCAGGCATGGTCATCAGGAGTGTATTAGTTATTGTAGGTCAAGAGCATGGAGATTGTTCCATTATTTTATCAATTTATGTAATTTTCCATACCTGAGAATGTTACCTCACTCTAATTTACCGGTACAGATACAGCATCTGTTTCTACAGTCAACTTACAGTGAGTCACACCTGCTCATATAAATACATAGCTATAGTACTAAAACCATGTAAAAGAATATAAATACCTCATAAGGAAAAATAGATTAGTACTTAATTTCACAGTGTTGGGCTCAATAGACCAAGGTTGTCTGAGAAGCACAGTTATAGATTAGTTACGCCCACTTTTGTCCTATAAAATTTTAAGCATTTTATTTTCATTATTACTTACTTTCAAAGGATAATTCCAGACACCCAGGTTTACTAGTGTGATCTCATTAGTAGAATTTCATTCATTGGTAGCATTTCAACTGATAGCTCTGGGAACAGAAAGAGAATAGAAATGCTCCTGCTGGGATGGAAGTATCTGACAGCAGAGGAGGATGAAGTATCTGCTGCTTTTTTCTCTGGATACCACTGCAAAGTTTTAGCCATGGCCTGCCACAGAGGACCTTATGATAGCTTTCACAAGAACAGTTCAATGCATTTCACTTAGTTGTCACTTTTTTCAAAAACACCGTTGTGCAATGGCAGTGGTGTGGAATAGAAGTTGAATTTCACTGTAGAGATAGCTACATTTCAGTGGTGGGTGAAGTGATCCCAGCAGACTTTGTAAAGCACTTTGGGATTCTTACAGATGAAAGGTGCTATATAAATGTCAGGTATTGTTATACACCACTTAGGAAAAACGTTCCCATTTATTCCTCTGGATTTACTGTTGAGCATTTAGAGATAATCGTCATTGCTGATAATAACAGTAAGAATAGTGTCTTGAACGCTGCAGACTGCAGATTGTTCTGTATTCTGCTTGTCTGTAGCAGGAGGTCGCATACTGATAAGAAGGAGGAATTTTTTGACAATGTGATTATAGAGAACAAGCTATTTTTCATATTATATGGTCAAAGTGCAACTGCCAGAGTTATTTACATGGCTGCATCATTTACAGCCCAGGATTATTGAAAAGACTCAGCTGAAAGGTAAGCTGCTTTCATGACAATATTCAAAACAGCATAGTACAACAGCTCCCTGCAGTAGGGCCATTTGTTTTACTGTATTACCTCTCTATTCTTGTCTAAGTTCTACTCATTCATTTTATTAATAGATTTTATTTAAATGCATGACGGATGTTTCTAACAATGCTTACCCAAGCACTAATTAGAATTTGTTAGAGGAATTCCAGTGTTTATCCTAACAAAAGCACCTTTGGATTTTGGTGTTTTGTTTAGGGTTGGGGGTGGCACTTCTTTTTAGTGTAACAGAGTTCCAAATGTAGTTCAGTCTTGATTTTAACAGGAGTGTAAAAGGCAGATGGCCTTTGCTAGGTAGATGAGTAATTTCAGCAGTGAACTAACAGATCAAATGGGCTTTATAGTACTGGAAAACAATCCTGCCCCAGCAATTCTCCCAACTGAGTAACACCTGAATATAAAGAAACTCACATTACCCCTTCTTCTTCTGCTTCCCAGTCTCTCCTCTCAGATTTCTGTCTTCCAGTTGGGCTATCTCATTAACCTGCAGGCTCTATCCCTACCTCATTATCTCCTGAACATCTGAGGGAGGCAGAAGTGAGGCTGCATTAACCCACTGATTGCTGCTGACCGAGTGATGCCCCTGAGCCCTTTTGGAAGCAGCTTTTGCTGAATAAAAGCTGCTGGAGGATGTGGTCTGGGACTGACTACTGGATAAGTACAGGAATAATCTACAGTGGGGATTCCTCATATTAAAACCTTGGCAAAACCTCTGTGTGGAAGGGAGCTGGGTCTACCTCCGAGGAAGGCGTGCAAACTTCCCTGCTATTCCCAGTGTCTTTTAGTACTGAAGCTGTAAAAGCATTACAATGTACAGAACTACCTCGCCTCCTTCCTGCTAGCCAGCAAGGGCATTTCCCCAGATAATCCAGAAAAATCACCCCCTGGAGAAAGATTAAATGCTAAAGAAAACTTAATGTTGCTGCGATTCCTTTTACAGTCCCATTCCCCTATCAAAAATGCCACATGAGAGCTCAGCACCCACATCAGCATGGGTACTGCACCCAATACCAGCAGGACTGTAGCTATGGCTCTATGGATCCTATGCAAATTCTCAGTCTTCCAAGAATATTGACATTTACACCCATTTTCAGAGCACTGTTTAAAATTATCATAAAAGATGAGAGTGCAGCTTGGAGGCCACTGCAATCATAATTTGACCATGCTAGTAGATTTACCCTAGATAATAGAATATATTTCTTCTTATTTTTCCTTTTTGCTGCTTTTACCTTGGTCTCTCCCTGTGGAAGTTTAACCACTGGCCATCATGGGAGGAAGGAAAAACTCAAAATTCTGGAAAAAGTGTGATAGATTTTTCCCACACATGAAAACAAGGAAACAAGGAAATGAGACAAATAGCAGGAGCAGAGATTGGCATCTATAGATTAAGGGGAGTAACACAGGATGCTACATGTTCCATGGACTAAGCAAAAATTTAACACCAATTATATGTGCTTAAATGACTTACCTAAGACACGGCATTTTAAAATGAAAAATCTAGAATGAAACCTGTGAAGTTCTTATGCAGTTAGTCAGATGTGACTTCAGATATGAGGAAGTACATTTCTAAAATCTCATACAAAAAAATCCACACAACGCTTCAGGTTTACTGCAACAGTATCATAAATTCTCCTTGCACACAGGGTTAGTACAAAAGAAACCAAAAGCATGGAGTGTCTTTAAAATATCGACACTTTTCAAGTGAAGTAATATTCTTCAGCATTTAGGCAAATAAACATGTACACAGAGTAGGACACATGCTCATCATATGATAGGTGGTAGATCCATCTAACTCTTCCCAGAGAGATTTCTTCATGGAAACCACCAAAAAACCTGTGTAATTTAATCACTGGCTGCTGCAACTGGCTGCCTGCCTGTTAATTGCTTGGACAATACCCAAATTGTCAGACCAAAAGACCACCCAGTGATTCATTGGGCTGTCACTTCATATAACCAAAGTAACAAATATAAGAAAGAATGCCTGAAATGAGTCTTTGCTTGTGATGTCTTCTCTGATATTTTCTCAGTATCCAATCCATTAAAATTGTTCATCACCTTCTTTAAAAAGCTTGAAATGTTACTGCTGCAAATCTCAAGTTCAAGGAGCATATATATACTCCAAAATGATTCTGCAAAAACAGCTCTAAGAAAAGCCTGTTTGGTAGTTCTAAGAGTTTCTATACGGTATTGCTCAGGTGATTTTGCTGCCTAAGCCTAGTAAGTCAGGGCAGGGATAACAAAAATATACCAGCATTTTTATTATGGAATTTGGCTTTTGTATTAACTTACAAAATGCCACGAGCATCCTTTTGTATATCTTTACAAAACTGCTCCAACGTACTACACAGAGATAGCACTAACATGGTGCTACCTTATTTTAAGTTCCTGGGAGCTTTTAAAATTTATTTTTATTACAGGTCATGAATAATCAGCACTAATATGAATTCCAAATGCATGCTTGGTTACAATGCATGGAACTCTCCCATAATTACACTGAGTACATTGCCAGTGAGGTAGAGAGAAGATGAAAAGATATTTTTTATTACTTAAGCAGTGGCATAATTTTGAAAATATAGGAAAAAAGTGGATTTGGGAGACCTTGAAGCAGCTTTTTGACAAATATCTGCTCAATGGAATGAAATCTAAGATTGATTTAATGGATGCTCTGAAGTGAGAAGTAAAACCCATCAAATCTTCAAACTATATCCTAAAAGCAGCAAAAATACATTTGGTCTCAGCATGCATTAGTTTAGAAGACATTTAAGAAGAAAAGTGATTTTCCCATTACCAATGTCCAAGGCATTGTACTAAACAAGTGCAGGAGAGACAAAAGCCAGCTACCCCAGTGCTCTGACACAACGCGTGTCCAGTTGCTGCTCTTTTCTCATCACTCATCTACTTTTACTGTTGTCACACATTTTATCAGCCAAGAATTTCTGCTTTCCCTTCGTAAATCCTTTGTCTGAAGCAGTAGTTAAGGAGTGCTGTCACTCCAGGACATGTCTCACAATATCTGTACCATGTTTTTGACCACAGCCCCATTAGACATTAGAGGAGCCCATCCCCTGAGTGCAGTGTGAAGCTGTGACAGACCCTCCCATGTGGAACCCTGGGCTCTGCAGACTGCCTGACAAACAGCTGGATGATTCCCTGTGCCCAGGGCTTCTATTTCACACCACACAGCAAGGGCAGCAGGGGGATATCAGCTCCCATTTCTCTCCCAGATTCCACAGAGGGTTAGAACAACAACAGACCAGCCCAAATCTGCAGCCGTGGCAGCTGGCTGAGGGTGGCTCAGTGGCACAGTTTGCCACAGCTGGTTCCACAGTCAGTGTGGATTAAACCTCCACCCAATGAATCCTCAGACAGGCTCCTATGGAATGAGATATGCTGTCTATTGGATATTTCATCTCCCTCTTCAGCTGCTACTGGTTTAGAAGCATTGAGGGAGCAAGTGCTGAGCTACTTTGTATGACAGCTCACTATAACACTACTGTTAGCCCCCAGCACTTAAACAGGATTTTCTAGTTCAAGGCACTACCATCATTATGCTTTCTTGTGCTAGTTTTCCCTCTGTGCACAGTTACATGTGTAACACCTGCTTTTATCTCTGAGGGCCTGGAGATGATCCCACAAAGTCTCCCTGAGGTTTCAGTGATGCTGCAGAGACTAAGACTGCTAGACAGCTTTGATTCTGGGTCTGTTTTGTTGCTCCTCTTTCAAAATCTCTCCACCTCTTAGCCAAAGTTAATGCCAGCGCAGACAGTTCTACATTATGCAAAGATAAAACTATTAGAACCTTCAAAATGTTTTTTTCCAGATAATTCATGATACTTTCTATAAGGCACTGCAATTAGTAGAACCTGTAGCACAAAATCCTACACTGTGTATCCCACTACCTTTATCTGTCCTTCTTTGTATCCTTGGCAAGATTGTCCACAGTGAACAGCTTTCCTGCCCAGGCTGCTACTCATTCCATAAGGAAATACAATTTTGAACTTTCAAAAACATCTTGTGTGTCCTGCAGTAGGAAGAATTCAAGAAATTTAATATACAGGGGGAAAAGTCAAAATGTAGAAAAAAATAATAGTGGCAATTATATTAATACAGACAGATATGACTTACTGTCTTTTAAACACATAATACAAAGTTAAAAGTTTCTTTAGAGGCACATTTTATGAAACTGATATCCATCTTTAAAGTAATCAGGTTTTCAGTTCAGTCTCAGCAATAATATTCTTAAACATGCTTTTTTTGAACAAACTCAAGAAAAAGCTGGAGAGAATTTCAAGGCTTGAGTGCTGCTGCCATCTACATGGCAGGAAGACTATAAACCAAAACAAACAACAAAAATCTGTGTTATGTTTACTGGTCAGAGCTGTAAGTCTGCATATCAGTGTGATGATAGAAAACACAGTTCTGAAAATGAACAGAATCTTTTACTACCCCAATTTTCTGTGTGGAAAATTCATGGTGATTTAGGGTATGATTTCCTCACATCCTTATTATCAAAAAAGATCACACATCATTTAGATAGAATTTTAGAACAAATAAGGAAAATATCACTATTTTACTAGATCATGATATTGTTAATATTTTTCTGATGAGTATTATGTTTTCAAATGTCCCCAAAAAATAGGAAGAAAGAAAATCTGCCAGTTGATGAAAGCTGGAGGGACTAATGTACTTAATGGAACAATATATACTACTTACATATACTACTTACTCCAGTGAGGCTATTTTTCATAACTGTCTTATTGAGAGTATTGCAGAGGAAGAAAACCAGTTTTTATTGCTATGTTTGCATGGCACAACGTAAATTCAGGCAGCAAAACTCTGTATTCTGAAGTTAAACCTTCTTGAACTACATGAAAGAAAAAGATACATATAATCTGTACTGCTAAGAATTTTTTTCAAATGGACAGCCTGCTCTAAAAAAACTTTGCAGATGTTTGCTAAGCTTCATAATCTTTGATGTTAACAACTCAACAACTCACACTGCTTCACCTTGGCAGCTCTGTTTGTACTCACCCATGACAGCCACATCCACCAGAAGACAGGGAAGGTGCTCTTGCTGTGATGTGCCTCTGTCCCACAGCTCTCACACACACTGTAGACTTTCCAGCAGGTGTCATTCAAGAAATAAACTTTCCATGGGCCCCAGTAAGACAATCTCAGGTTATTGTGTGGATTTTTTGTTGCATCTGGGTTCACAACTACTTCTCCAAGAGTAAGATTGATTAATTTTCGGTTTGGGGATCTATGAATTCAAATGATGCCCTGACTCAAATGCTAACTGTAATGCTAAGATCTTTGTCTAAATAATCTCTTAATTGCCTTGGGAGTTTGTTGTAAACTCCATCTCCCTAAGCATGAATGCAGTGGTACATCAGACCACACTCATATAAAACACTTCTTCAGTTTGGCTTAAAAGAAACTACGGCAGGAAGTTCATCTCTATTTGTGTGTTCAGCTCTAAAATTGTCACTTTGTTGCAAAAATATTTTTCTGAGTTCATTCTGAGCACATATTATAAAGTTGGTTGTTTGAAAGACATCCAGAAGACAAAGGGAATATATTTGCTTTACTGGGAAATAAATGTACCTAATAAAAAAGTTCCTGCCTTACCTTACTGATCCTGTAATGATAATTAGCACAGAGCACGCACAAGCATGTGCCAAACACCGATCATCCCTGCACAAACCATTCCAGAGGGCTGCCTGTATTGGCAGGCTGCTGATGTGCACTGCTTTGCAGAATTAAAGACAAGCAATCAAATATCATGTTGCACAAATGTAATTGCTACTACAGCAGTACTGGGTGTTATGGACAATGCCAATTCCTTGAGCTATGAGACCTCCTTGAAGACAGCTATTTTTGAAATCTAGATGAAAGAGGTTTCAGAAGATTTGATATCCTGGCCCAAGTGAGCAGGAGTTGATGCAAAGCAGTGATGCTTGTTGTGAATGGACTCTTTAAAGTCCACGGAAGAGACTCCTGCAACAACTGGATGTGGTTGTTTATATGGAAGAGGAGCAAAGGAGGGAGATGAGTCCATCCTTTGTTTGAAGTTTGTTCTACTGCAAGGTTCCTGTAGGGCTACTAAGTTCCTGTAGATATAGTTACAATTTTATTTTTACCTTCTTGATGTTTGCAACTCCCATTCAGCCACAAAAGTTGAGGAGGATATATGTCAGTTAAAGACACGTTCTTCTCTTAGTTGTGTTGTGCAAGTATAAATACATCAATGATATTCCACACATCTAACAGAAGAAATGCAAGAATGAAACCGCAACACAAGATTCAGTCACTATAATTCAAATGCAACCACATATGAACAAAATATCATTTTAGAGAGGAAAATGCCTTCTACAAACAAGGAAAATTATTTCTGAAAAATACTAAATGTGTTAAAATCATCAAATTTTCTGCCCAAAGATGCCATTTTTCTGCACGGTATTCACAGTCATAGAAAAAAATAACATAAATTATCTTTATCTTCTCTGGATTGTAGTCAATTTGAATTACGTATTCTTTAGTTGAATAAAAACTGGGTTACTTCTCACAATGCCCTTCCACCACTTAGTGTGTCAGAAGACCATACACTGCACTGAGGGACATGGAATTATAGGATATAAAAAAACAGAAGGAAGAAGCTTTCATGTCTGCCTCATGTTCAAACTTCATTCAAAAATATTGTGGCAACAGAAACCAGGTTTTATCACTCCTGCTGCCATGACAATTCCCCACAAGGAAAAAAAGAGATTCATGGCCAGAGAATCTTCCCACATGGAAGAAATCTCCACTCTCCTAGTTAAGGGATCCTATGGCTAAGGTGAGAATTAGAAGGGATAAATCAGAGCAGGATTTCCACCATAAGGTACAGATCCATAAGGCACATCCTCAAGAGCCTTTGCCTTCAGTAGCACTCCAGCTACTGGCAACAAAGAAAGTGAGCTTACTGCTCTGAGCAGACACTATTTGTCAAACCAGCTTTAGTCCCACAGAATATCAGGTGATAAATGGGTCTAATCAGCTGCATATATTCTACAAATATAACAACTTATTTTTCTTAGGAAAAAAAAGGCAAAAAAGGTATAGAAGCTTTTCACAATGAGCACAAATTGATATTCAATAAAGTATGTCACTTCAGAAGAGAACCCCAATGGGCTTCTTCAGTTCCATACTGGTACTGCATTTCTACAGATGATGGTAATGGCCCTATTTACAGAAAAGAAGAATCTACATCCTAGACATGACCAGATTTGTTATCAATTTCCCATTCTCTCCTGTGCACAGAGCACTTTTTGTATTTTAGTTATTTTTAAATATTCCATGTTTAATTCATGTGAATTTCTCTTTTCAGTTAAAATAAATTTTCTAATTACTTGAAATGCATCTGGTTTTGCTCAGTGTTAAAATGCTTTTGGTAAGAAAAATCAGAAGGAAAGAGAAATTTAAATTTGATGCATGTAAAACAATACTAAAATTGATAAAATTGTTTATTGGCACTCGAAGTTGTAAAGATCACTACATAAACAAGTGAGTATTATCTAAAAATGAAGAGTTGATATTTTCTGTATCAAAACTACTCAAATTTAGTTGAATACATGTAAATCTATTAGCAATGGAAGTGTGAATCGAAGCCAATAAGTCAGCCAAAAGAAGCTGTTCTTATGGAAAGTATTTCCTCTGAAAATGAATTGTTAAAGGCACTATAATAAATACAAAAAGCCATTTCATATCCACCACACCATATATGCCCTATTTCTTGGCTTTCCTTCTACATCTTCTTTCTTCTCAGTGGGTTGTTTCTAACACACCTTACAGGAGCACACCTTAGATATCCAGGGATGTGGCTTCATGTCATCTGGAAAAAAAATGCATGATTGCTTAATGATTTGCAATTTGAGGCTTAATGATTTTACAATATGAGGTAACAGCTGAGACTTTGTTACTAAAATATGTTATTTTATAGTCTTTTTATAGAGTAACAAACTCAATAATTTTTGTAATGGAATAAAAACTTTCAGCACCCTCACATTAGCATTAAAAGGTCCAGAAATCTACCTTCAGAAGACTGCTCACATTATAACTGATACACTACAGGAAGCAATATAGAACCAGAACAGCTCAAGAGAATGTATGGCATTCTTCAAAACTCCTCTCCTGCACACACTTCTGCTTCTTCCTTTCCTTTGTTTTAAAGGAAAACGGTCCAGTGGATCAGCAGAAAGATATTTTCTATCTTAAATGAATAGGGTTTTATGTTTCCTCTGCAAAAATAATTGCCAAATTATATATTTTCTCTTAGCAGAAATAATTCTACAATAACTGTTAACAGAAATAATGTTAAATCATATTTTAATCATGTCAAAGCATTTTAGAATTGGATTAGAAACACTGCCCAAACAGTATTACCCACCACACCTTTCATGAGTATATGAACACTGAGAAAGCAGCACACATTATTTTATTCCAGTCTAATGAATATCTTGTAAATTTATCATATCATCTATGACCTTTCTGTCTATCTGTATCATAGATACAGAGACATAAGCATTTTCTTGATGACTATTAGGCAGTCTTTTGAATTTACAGTTTAATTTTATATTAAAAAAAACCAAACTGAACGCAAACAAAAAAATCACAAATCAACCCAAAACATAAGAGTCACAATTCTACTAACCCAGAACACTGATAGGCTATGAAACTACATCTACTGCAGTGAAATTATGATGAATTTATCCATGCTTATGCTGGAAATTTCAGAATTTCTTCCTGGAATAATTCCCAGGGCCATCAGTGGCTGTGACCAGTGGGCTGCCCCTACATTGCATCTTCTTCCTGCTTCATACACCCTCACCAGCAACAGCCTCCAGCATCCCATTCCCAGATCAGTCCTCATTTACTGCCTCCTGCTTTTCATTAGGATGCAAATACAGAAAATCTTGATTTTCTAGGGTGCTTTGTACCTGGAAATTTATTGAATATCTACTTTAACATTCTGCCTGTATTCTGATCAACAGCCACAGGGGTGACACAATGCTGATTTTAAAAGCACTCTTCAGTGGATGGAACTTGGCTCTGGCAAGTGAATATTTGATGCAGCAATTATAACTTGCCTGATAACAAGATAGTCACACTTTTAGTGCTGTATTTTTTAGCACAGTGTGGTTAATAAGAATCTGCAGTTCTTCATACATTTTTATTTCTGTTTGCTGCAGTTCTGCCTCTCACACACTGTATTTCAGGGGCAGCCAAGGGACCTTTCCCATCTCTGTGCCAAGGCCCCTAAATAGGACAAGCAACTAAGCAAGACTGCAAACTGCTTGGATTTTCCTGATTATCTGTTGTGCACCCATTCTGTCCAGAAAAATCAAAGATTGAAGGGAAAGAAAATTTAATATGTGCAATGGTTTTGGAATGAAGGGATGGGAGAGATCATGAGCTGCAGAGGGACCAGGCAGAGACTCAGGCAGAGACTGTCTGATACTGAAGGCCATAAGCACATAGGGGTTTTATCATTTATATGGTTTCTATCCAAAAGATGGAAAATACTGTACTTTCCATCTACAGCTTCCAATTCAATCTTCCACCATTAGTGAGGCTCAGTTTCCCTATATTACCAAGTGAAGTAATAGTCTATTTCCTACTCTGCTGTGTTTCTTGGGGAAAATAAGAGGGAAGAGGCATATGTTTCTACATATATGTGTCTACATGGTTTCTTGTGACTTCAGCTCACATCTATTCCTTTTTCCCACAGGAGCTGCACTTGCAGAACCCTCCTTAGTGGGACTGCCCCACATATGAAAGCTAAGACACCTCAAGCTGTGTTCAGTCCTGCTACAATCCTCTTAGATTTTGACTAACAAAATCCAGAGCATTTTCAATCTCCTTAGGAACCATTTCAAGCAACTTCTTTTGGACAAGATGATCTGCAAAAAATCTGTGCAAATTTTCCACCCGTTTGTCCAAGAAAACTCAGGTGAATAGCTCAGACCTAGAAGTCTCACTAACACATCCATGGACACTCACTTTTAGCTTCTTTTTCAGTTTCCTTAAATGTGAAAATTTGTCTGGTAAAATGGAAAGCTACTGGGAATATTTATTTAAAGAAAGAAGCACTTGAAGGGATAGTGCATTCTTTATGGGAGATTGATATGATCAAATGTCAAGTTTTACAGAAAACTGTTGCAAATCTTATCTGATTATTACGTTCAAGGCCAGAGCAGAGACAAGTTTGAAAAGCCAAGGCTTTGCATGTCAAACAGGAGTAGTCCTCAGCATGTGGGGAAAAATGGCAGTGATAAACCTACTATTAGGCATCTGGGAGAGAAGCCCAGCATCTCCTCTGTGTGGGGCCTAAAATAGACGTGAGCCACTATCACAGATAATGGCAGCCTGTAGCCACATGAAGGGAGAAACTAAAATCCATTTCACTTAGACAAGAACCTGCAGTCTGATATTTACCTGTGTCCATCACTTGTGAAAAGTGTTTACTGTGAATTATCCAAGAGAAAAGTGCAGGTTGAGAAGTTTCATTACCTATCTGAGAGTAGTTCAGAACACACATTAAACACAAGGAATCACAGGTAAATCTTGGATTGGTGTCTTGGGTAGTCAAATGGATTCCTGCTATTCATCTGAGTATCTGCCTCCTACAATTGCTGGAGGCCCACACGCAGAGCAGTGAGAACATGTGCAGACATAGAAAATGTGAAAGCAAAGCAAACAGAGTAAGCTTCACGTGATTTGTGAAAACAAAAATCACTTTAAAAATAAAGCTCATTCTAATGTAAAGGAAGGAGACTGCACTTTTCACCACCAAAAAACACAACATACAGATAAATGTTTTAATGGCTGCTCTACAGCCTTCCAGAATCTGGTAGAAGTTGTAATAAAGAACCCTTTCTAGGAATAGTTGGAATTCCTTCCAGGTATATTGTCATATTTTTACCTTTTCCTCATCAGAAGAGATAATAAAATAAATATATGTTATTTATAAACTTAACATCACTTTTGGACCTATGACAACATCTCGTAAGTGAAGCACAAGAGACTCTTTATAGATTTAATAATAAAACTTATAAATTAAGTCTGCAATTTTGCGCAGATTTTGAATATGTGTGAGAGATTCTTAAGTCACAGGTTTCACCAAACCAAATGCTGACCTCTCAAGCATTCTCAGGTTCCATGAAGTTAAAGCACCTGAGAAAAATCATAGTCAACTGAATATCATATTATTGTTTGTATGTTTGCTACTAAAAGTAAACTGTAAGCTTTAAGTAAATGTATTGTGTTACCAAATCTTTCCTTTCAAACAAGCACTTCTGTCAGAAGTGTCTTAATTTCTTATCACAGAATTTCATCCGCACAAGGAGCAATAAATAATTCATGTTCCTAGCTCTTTGTTGTGTGTCCCTGAACTGCACAGAGCTGGAAGGCTGACAGCTGTGTCAGGACAAGCACCAAAGATCTGACATGACAAGTGACTAACAAGTTTCTTTCAGTCTATAGTGAAAGAAGACAATAGCATAAAGTGCAAAAACGAAATCCTGAAACAAAATGAAACTGTTTCTTTCTCTTTACCTAAGTGTTTGCTATGAGCTTATTTCCGACCCATAACCTCTGGTCATTTTATAGTACTGCCCAACCCCCTTTACTCCTCACATTCGCCTGGCCATTTACGCCTGTCCACGGATCAATATGAGCAATTCTTGGAGAAATACGATGTCTCCATGACAACCAAGCCACAAATTCTCAGTGGAAAGCAGTGAGACCAGTAGTGAAATCTCCTGAGGTTTTCAGACCTATAAGACAAGATGTCTTAAAATGCAGGAATGGACAGAAACAAAAGCCAGAGTAATTCATTGTTTATTACTAGTTTAATGATGTCAGATGGACCGATTGGAACTAGTTTTTAAGTTTGGATGCTTTATCAACATGTATTTTTGCCAGTCAATATTCACCTCCTGACAGGCTTTTATTCTTTCCATTACTTCATATAGATATGCAGAGTGCAGAAATTGATATGTGAGTTCCCATCCAAACAGGTACATTTTGCTGGAGAAAATTAATTTAAAATTAGTGTTATTTTTAAAGTGCATTAATTCTCCTCTGAACACCGTAGTGCCATTTTGCTTTAATCTTTTCTCACTTCAAAACAGATCAAATCTTGGACAATCCATATTTTGGCCCGTAATTGTTGTTGAAGGGACTACAGACGGTTTCTGAAGGAGATACTAAACACCACAGATTGTCAAACCTGGCTCCTTTCTGAGTAGATTACCAATTTCTTTCTAAATCTCATGCTGGTTTCTGCTCAACAACATCGAGTCCAAGTCTATGCAGCTTTAAAATGAATAGATATTTACAATTCATTGGTTTCAATTATTGTAACATATACTGGTGTTCATTTCTCTGGAAAAGATGAAAAGGGAATGTAGCTCAAATCAGGTATATGACAGTAGCTGAACTCCCAAGGAATCTTGGAAGAGTGGAGTGTGCTGAAATATAATCCCCCAGACATGGGTCCTATTCGGGTTCTGAGATGACTTAGGGGACCTGACATGGATTTCAGACTGCACCCTTTGACTGAAAATTAAATCTCAGCAGTGTTCCTTGGGGAAGGATCAGGGGACTGTTGGCAGCTGCCCCCTGTCAGCACAGGCTACAAGATTTGGAAATCTCTTAACTAAGCTGACAGGCCGCAGAGACGATGAATCAAAAATATGATACACGGATCAGCACACAAAGATGCAGGAGGGTACAGAGAAACCAGATAAAGCAGGAAGGAAAATACCAAGTGAAGAAAGATGTTTAACTCTTTCACTAATGAGGACTATGTGCAGGTTATGTGTGTGGTGTATGTGGGTCAAGCTCACAGTTTGCTTAAAAGATCTTAGCATTTAGTCGCACAGAATGTTTTTAATCAGCTGTGACTCGATACAATTTATATTTAATTGTTTCCTTTTGGGATTCATTTAATAAATTTCGTAGATGTTCCATAACGAGAAAGATAATGAAACTACATGAAGATAAATCTTTCGGTTACAAAAAAGGATGCACTTTATGGATGTTCCTGTATTTAGCTGAATCAATGTTAAGAGTCATTAAAATGAAATAATGATTGTGAGCTGATTTAAAGGAAAGAATTAAGCTATTTAATGCCACCAATTTGCTTTCCTCCAGAGATACGGTGTTTGAGTGTCCACTGCTGCATTCAGCTGCAGTATATACAGTACTTCTAATTTTTCATAATCTCACGCTACCTTCAAAGGGTCAGACATCGTACATATATTAAGTAAGCAGTGTAGTCCAAAAGTAATTATAATGAACTAGTAGTGTCAGCTTTCTTTTTGGTCATAAAGCCTTTATCCTTTCTAAGACCTGAATTCCTGATGAAAGAGGAAAGGATAACAGCTCCACACTGTGACCCCTGGAGGTGACCATTAATTTGACATTGCAGCTGCTAAAAAGGAAACAGCATTACAATGTGCTTTTTTTACAGACCCAAAAGCTTTGTCAGATTTATCACTTGATACTTGGTGGCTGTCTTTAAATGCCTCTCACCTGGACTCTCAGACTCTTCCAAGACACATCTGTCAGGCGTATCCTCCACATCTTGGAAGTTTGCCGAGCTGGAGCTCTTGTCATGCTTCAGCACACTGACTGGAGCAATAAAGAATAAAAACACAGGGAGGGAGAAATGTAATGCATGCAAAAATCAACACTTCCTGGTTTTCTGCAGAGCCTTCAATGCTGAAGACATAATTTGTAAACACAAGTAATAGATTGAAAGAAACCCATAAACACAAACTACTTATATGCAACCACAGGACAATTGAAAAATCTATAGACAAGAATGCACGCAGGGTGAAGTTTGAGGCATCAACTTAAATGAGGTCCCTTTGAAGTAGAAAACCAGTTTTTTCTTACAGAATCCTAAAATAATAAGGCAATTTAGAAGTCATAAAAAAATGCTTGTCTGTTTCACCAAAGCAGGCAGTAAACAACACAAAAGATCAATTAGATGGCTTTGTGATTACTGGAGTCATTCAGCAGGAAGAGAAATGGTTTATGTTTTAAGACGAAAATAAGTTTTATACAACAAGCCAGAATGTGTAAGAAAATTACTGATAATTCCAAAGTGCAGTGAAACCCAGACTGAGTTGCAGTTTAAAGATTACCAAATTTTGTTATGTGTTTTACTTAATTACTAAAATAATTTTCATTTCAGAGCATACAAATATTTTCAGGGAAACAACTACCTGTTTATTCATGACTCTTTAATTCACATGGCTTTTGAACAAATCCCATGTAACTTTTCCAGAGCAGAAGAGAGGGATTTCCCTTGTCAAAGTCCATTTCCCTCTCTTCTGCTTCATATCCCTACATGGAGCCACAAATACAACTTGAAGATGAAATACAATTATTAAGCAGTATATTACAGAATAGCACAGTAAAGACTAGATCTCAATTTTTCTGTCCTGTTAAAACTCTTAGCTGATCCTGTTTCCTAAGATAATAGCAGTGGCTAGAAAACACTTTTTTTTTTTTTTTTTTTGTAATATCCAGTAAACTAAGCAAAGTTCCAGACTTCCAGGGGATGGGAATACCAACAGCTATGTGCAATCCCTGTGTTCTTCTGTCTCCTTCCCAAAAGAAGAAATTCCTTCTCTTATAAATTTTGATGCTGTTTTTTTTTTTTAAGACCAAATGAGTATTTGCTGAAGGATTATGTAATTTAAACATCTATTTAAATCTTCCAAGATTATGAGTGAATCA
Source organism: Thryothorus ludovicianus (assembly GCA_013397245.1). Classification (NCBI taxonomy): domain Eukaryota; kingdom Metazoa; phylum Chordata; class Aves; order Passeriformes; family Certhiidae; genus Thryothorus; species Thryothorus ludovicianus. The sequence goes on along the minus strand of VZTB01008732.1, from coordinate 53,989 downwards.
ACAAGGCCTCAGGGCAGTATGCAGACACGAGGAGCTCAAAAGACACATATTCCACTCCAGTGCTTGTGCTTTCCATGTGTTTGCAGCTATTGATCCCAGGTCACCAAAAGGTTCCATCATTCTTGACTCCTGCAACTACACAGAGTCTGTTTGAAGCAATCAGGGCTTCAATACTATTGTGGAATTAGAACCTTGAAAATGTAATATTAAAATATAATAAATAATAAAATCTATGATAGCGACACCATGCATTTCACCTGAAAAAACAAAAAAACGTTAAATTTTGTTTAAAAGGTTTGCCTAGGATAGCAACAAATCAATAAGTAAAACCCTGCCCAGATAAAGCAGGAAGTGTTGATGTGATAATCTGCATGGGACGAGTTGACATTGAAAAACAACTACAGTAACAAATAACAAAAGTTCTTGTTCACACATAAAAAAGCTATGATATGTGAAGGAAGAAATGTCTTTAAAGATATTCGTGCTTCTCTGTTTCTACAACATTTAAATAATTTTCAAATACACTAAGTGAAGATTTCCCCTTTGAAAGAAAAATTGGAATATACAAGTATTCATACTATATTTAAAGGCAAAATAATTTTATGCCAAATTTTTAACACTTTTTTCTAAAACAGTTCTCCATACAGTGCAGTCGGCTGCACTGTGCTGAGTGACAGATTGAGTAATTACAGCTGCATGAATTTAAAAGTCAGAACTACCCTGAAGTAGAACAATAGGAAAATTTTCAAGAGTACCCTGTGATGAAAGAGACAAAACAAAAAGTATAGCTACGCCTTCTGAGAGAAAGCTAAAAAATCACAAGACCTGTCTGTTTTGGTCAAAAATTCAGAATCAGCTTTTCAAAATTAACTGTGTATTTTCACCCAGTCAAGAATTCTCTTAGTCAACCAAAAAGGGAAAACACTTCCACAGCACCAGAATCAACCCCAGGTAGGAGCCAGCAGAGACTTTCCTTGACTGGAACTAAGACAAACCTGCTCAATTGCTCTGCTCCTTCCCAGGCCAAGTCAGACAATTCAACTGCCCAGATGCATTTTACAACCCAGCACTGAACACTGTTCTTAGAGAAGGTAGGATTCAGCTGAGAGGTAAGTCAGACAAATAAATAAAACTCAGCTAGAAGCAGGTCCTTACACAGATGAGGTACCTCACAAGGAAGGTGTGAAATGACCAAAAAAGAAATCAAGACAGGACAACAAGATGCTTGGACAAAGTAGGCAGATTTCCAGTTGATGTCTCTGACTAGATACTGTAGAGATTCAGGGAAATCTGGGAAAGAATGGAGTCATTAAAAGCCAAGAAAGACAAAAAATGAGAAGAAAAGGAATGACAGACAGAGCTGGTAGAGCTGAAAAATGCCAAAACAATGAAACACTTGCAGTAATAGCTGGTCATTAGGAACAGCTTAAAGGGAGTGGAAAGCAGGGGTGGAAAGGGTTTTCATGGGAACAGAGAGACAGAACTCTGGACAACTTGTACAAAAACAGCTGTCAAAGAAGGCAGTTCAGCAAGTGTGAGTGAAGGGAAGGAAGTGCTTGTTTCAGAAAATCAGGAGACAGGCTGGGACACACTGGCACATGTAAGGGACGTCTCCCTCAGCCCTGTCACCTGCTCAGGAGTACACACACCTCCCTGGACAAAACCAGGCAAATCAGCTTCACAAGACCCTGGTTTATGAAGTTACATAATGAGTAAATGCAGTGAGCAAGAAAGGCACCAAGGCAGAGACCTTCAAATCTTTCTTTTCTAAAACATCATGTTGTATGCTCAACTGGAAAAGAAAGGTTTCTTAAAAATATCATAGAAGAACAAAGGGAATTGAAAAGTTAAAAATAAGGAAAGTACAGTCTGGCCCAAATAAAGAGTGTAAGTGAAAATGGCATTATGTAATCAAGGAAAAATATATAAAAAAAAAAATCTCAGCACCAACACCTACTTTACTGCATGTTCTCTTAAGGGAGTAGGATTTTACGTACAAATATCAATAGGAGAAAGAGTGTTCTGAATTGCTTATACTGAGGATGCTGATGGAATTTAAGTTATTTAAACATAAACAGTGTCATCTTTATTCAGAAGACACTCTGTCCTACTTTGGTTTTAAATGGACCTTAAAATTACTTTTGCTTCCCTTTGAAAGGTAATCTCTGTAGTCAAAGTGACATAAATAGAGTATAATGAGCCCCAAATTTACGAGTCGTAAGCAAGTTAAAAACCATTTCTGGTATTATAATTCAAATAACATTTTCTTTGTATTCAGTGTAGTGTCATTTCCATTGTTACAGGGACAGTAGAGATTACCTTTGTTAGCATGGAAATAAGGTAAAACATTTCCTTGAAGCAAATGACACTAAACTTAGCATATAAAGATAACATAAATCTTCACTGCACAGGATCAATCTTGAGAATTGTTGTATTTTTTCTGATGCATCTTAATGAGCTCTTAGGACTTGTTTACTGAACTTGATACCCATTCTCTTACATTATTGAAACAGAAAAAGTCATTAAAATAGATATGGGATTTAGAATAGTAAAGGAATGTCATAAGATCATAGTATTTAATGAAACATTTATGTATCTAGTTTCAAAATATTTCAAGCAATTCCACACAATAAAAACAAGCAATTTCCAAAAGGCACAGACTGCTCATCAGTGTTTAAAGAACAGTCTTTTTTCAAAGTGTTGAAACTGTTCTTTGTGAATATAGCCTAATCATAAAATACAGCAACAACTCATCATGGTCATTTATTTCTACACATTTGGTTGAAACTCTGAAAAGCCTTGTTCCACTCTGGAAATATCCTACACTAAAGTCTAAAAAACATGCTCTGCATATTAATTTTTAGAGGGCAGACATACTGGAGAAAGAAGTTTGCATAACTCAGGCAAATAAATATTTAGCATTTTCTGATAAGACTCTTGTGTTATTGATAAGGTGGTCTAGTGACTTAAAGACAGTCTGTCTGCAGGGGAAACAAGAACTTATTTGTCATTCAAAACAACTAATCAAAAAAAATTATTTTTTGTTTGAAGATGTTAGGCAAGAGAGGATACAAGTGACAAATATATTTAAGGTTCAATATGGAATAAAAAACAACCTGAATCTAAATAAAATTTCATGAAAAAAAAAAAGCTGTAGAAGGAAACAAAATGGTGGTATTTTTTTATTTTTGTAAATGGATAAAACAATTGTGCTGCAATGTCACTTCTGAGCTACTTGGCTTCTACAGGCACTTACTGTATTATATCTAAGAAGCTTGATGGGGCAATAAATGCTTTGAGTACTATTTTAAAAGGACATTTCATAGATATCATAAAAATATAATAAAAAGTATAAGAACAGCCATATTTGCTGAGACTAAAAAATATCAGTGTAAGAGTCCAACAACCATAAAATAATACTTTACCAGAAATTTCTCCTAAAGTCCAACTTGAAACTCAAGGAATTACAAAGACTTTCTCCCCCCTCCTGTAATAACTCACAGTAGATTTCTGTTTCACAAATTTCTTCAGTTTTTCCTTAAATGTGGAATTTTTGCACCCTTAATATCCTACACCCTAACTCACTTTGACATGGCAAATTCCATAATTCTATCACATAGAAAGGCACCTCATTTTGTTTGCCTATTCCCTGTAGGCTTAATGTGCAACTTCTTGTTTGAGAAAAGGCACAGGTACGAGCCCAGCACATTCTCCACAATCCCTGTGGCTGAAATCCTTTTATTTCTCTCTTTTCCAGACTGATGGTTCCTAATCTGCTTTGCTTTTCCCACGCATTTCCTGCCAAACTAAAAGGGTAAGATTATTTCACAAATATTACAAGAAATACTGAACTTATTCATGAGCTGCCAAGAGAAATATCAGCAGAAACTCAGCAATCCCAGAGACACAGAAGAGGCAGAGGCTGAGGTGGCACGGGGCAGATGGAGCTCCCATCCCACCAGCAGTGTGGCTGCATGGGGACATGCCCCCGATGGCACCAGCACTGAGCACGTCTCAGCAATCACTCACAGCTTCTCCAGGTGACACTCCCTGGCATGGTGCTTGCCTTTGTTGCCACACCAGGAACACTGTTGACTCATGCTCAGCTTGCAATGCAGATTCTTTCCTGAGAAACTGCTACCTTGCTCCTTCTTCCCCATCTTGTCTCTTTGCAGAAGATTAATTCTACCTCCATCTACATCCCTGTCCTCATCCTTATTGAACTGAACCATATTTTCTACCTAGACCATTTCTCAGGCTCTACAAACCAAAAATTCATTTCACTGACACAAGACATCAGATGTCAGTCATTTCATAAATTTTAGTGTCATTTGGAAAAATCTGCACAGATGTATGTAGTTTTCATTTAATTGAGAAAGGCTGCTTGTTATCTTTCGATGATTAAATATCACACTGGCCCAGCTTTCATTACATTTTAATTTAAAAAAGAAAAATGAAGATGATAACCTAGAGAAACACATTATTCTGAAGTGAATGCTACAGTACACTGAAGTTGAAGTAAGCCAGTATGGAAGCAGTCAAACTGGAAGGTGTAACCTGGATCCATTACAATGAATGCAGAAGTAGGACCTGGTATGACATGGCAGAGCTCAGTTTGCAAACAACCAACCCACGTGCCTGGGAAGCCTGAGCTGGCTCTTGCACTTCGAAGGCACCTGCAAACAGCTCGTACCACTCACCAAGGGAATTACAACTAAAGAACATCTTTCCTTCTGTATGTGAGAAAGGTTTTAATATATCAAAAACCCCCTTGAAAGTCCATTTTCCTCTCTCCCTATATCTACGAGGGCAGCATTCCTCCAGACAGAAAAATTGAAATTTTCAGTGATTCTTTTCCCAATATACCCTGAAGTTTTATTCACCCAGAGGGACTTCCCTACTTCTCTCAACTAAAATATAATGGCATGTAACAAATTATGCTCTCAAAGGACATCCCATTTTTGTTTCATTAGTGCAATGAAACATTCACTCAATTTTAAAGCAGTTGTCTTGATCTTAGTTGTGATTTATAGCAGATTCTGTCCATGTATTCTGTGTAGTATATATTATAAAACACCTAACTAGTTAAATTTGTCTCTGTGGGTTCTGCTGCAAGAAATAAAATACTTTCCCATAAAATTCCACACAGCATCTACCACACTGCTCTGAAGCACAGGCTTCTGTAAAACTTAGGAGGATTTTAAAAAGGAAAATGCAACCCCAAACTGCCTTTTATTAATTCTTCTCTTTTTATATACTGCTTCTTCTTCTCAATGTCCTCTGTGGCTAGAGTCTAAATTTCTCTTTTCCAATTTCCCTAAGTGTGTCTTTTAATCAACCATGATGTAAGACTGAGTTATTTGATCAACATTATTTATCTATCTCTCATTTTTTTTTTCCAACCAGTAATTGGGAGACAATAGGGAAGAAAAAATGGTTACAGAATTAGTAAAGAAAGCAAAAAACTGTTAGTTACTAGATAATCAGTCTCTTTTTAAAATTAAAGAATACAGCATTTCCTCACCTATCAAAATTTCTAAAAATATCACAGAATATGCTGAGATGGAAGGGACCCACAAGGGTCATTCAGTTCAACTTCTGGCTCTGCACGGCACCACCCCCAAGAATCCCACTCTGTGCTTAAGAGCATTATCCAAATTCTCCTTGAGCTGCTGGGTGCTGCGACCACGTCCCTGGGGAGCCCATTCCAGTGCCTGGCTACCAACCACCAAGGATGAAGAACCTTCTTTTAAAGAAATACAGCAAAATTTCCCCCAGTTTCTGTAATTTAGACCAATGGTGCTGCAGAGCACACAGTGCAGATGTGAATCTTACCACTGTGTCAGCAGCACCTACAAAACCAATAAAGAAATATTTCCTGGTTTTAAAATTGCAGAAATAACAGCACTGACATTATTATTTTCACAATAGTAGATTGGTTTGGTATTCAAATATAAAATCATTAATCAGGAAGTTTGCAAAGGATTCTGGTTCTGTCGCTTTCTACAGAGAAATTCTTGCTCTAGATTGCATTAATTTGCTTTTTAAACCAAAACTAAATGAAAGAGTGCAGCATGGTTATGACACTGACACATCCCTGTGAATAATATGAGTGTTACAGCTTTTATAGTCTTCCCATCTCTCGATCAAATCTGTCCAAATAGCTTAATCCATGGAAAAAAAAAAATACATAGAGCCTCTTTATTAACCTCTTCTGGCCAGATTATTGTTATTCTTTTGCATTATGGCCTTGGAGATGTATTACTGATAGGGAGGTAAAGCCAACTGCAGCACAGCATGACTCTGCTGAATGGCTGCTGTAGGAAAGTGGAAGTACTTATTTCCAAGACATTTCTGTGATGCTCCCTACTGTTAAAATGTTATCTGACTTTAAAAGATTTTCAGTTCAATTGTAAGCAATAAGTAAACTGAAGCAGTACAGAACTGTATACTGAAGAGTTTCACTAGCTGGCCAAACAGGCATTATTGCAAGAAACTAATGTTGTATAGGACTGCTTCCTGGTGGCTGAGACCTCTGATTGGCAAAAGACAGTGGACTTTTCAGTCAGCAAGCTAGTTACCCATGGATGTGGCTCAAGGCTGACACACAGATTGACTGGTTCACACTAATTTACTTCACACAGATTCCATTTATCTCCTAGAAGATCCCCTGGCAGCAGCTTATAATGGCATATCCTAGGATGCCTGCCTGCATGAGTTTTTAAAGCGGCAGAGCTTGATGAATCTAAGTCCAGAAAACAGTTCACAGATTGAGGACTAGGTGCAATCAAAAAACATCAAGTAGCACAGCTGGGACTTGCTAGCTTGCTTGACTGGTTTGAGCAGCTGAGCATTAACTACGCTTGCTTTCCTGCTGGCAGCCCTGTGTCACCAGGACAAATCGGAGTACTACCCGAGAGAGGAGGAGAAAAAGAAAAAAGGAAAGGAAAGGAAAGGAAAGGAAAGGAAAGGAAAGGAAAGGAAAGGAAAGGAAAGGAAAGGAAAGGAAAGGAAAGGAAAGGAAAGGAAAGGAAAGGAAAGGAAAGGAAAGGAAAGGAAAATAGATTATTGCATTGCACAGCTACTCTTTACAGATGTAGGAATAACTCATTAGAAGATTTAATCTATTTTCAACCCTAGGACTACTAAAGTAAATAATGCACTGTTATAAAATAATGCGAGTTTTAAGGCTGGAAATTTGGAAAATTTTCTTTTGGTCATGGTGATAGTCTCCAGGAAAAAGACCTGAATGAAACTAAAGTTTTACTCATTTCTTTCTTATTGAAAAAAAATATATTCAATCTAGTAATTCATGTACAATGAAAAATAGTTACCAATATAGTCGATTATTCATTACAGCAATGTGAGCTACATGTAAATGCATTGCTTTGCCCCCATGGAGAACAATAGACTTCAATACATGCAAGTTTGTAAGCAGAATTTTTAAAAGGACTGAAAATAAAAGGACTGAAAATAGTCTTACACTCTAGCTCTCCAAACTCAGATAGAGCCTATTCTAAAAACTACCTTTTAGAAAAGAAGCAATAGTTAATATGAGAGAATAACATTTGATAGCAAATGTATTGTAAGAGATCCAAAGCACATTTAGTACTTAGAAGGTTAAAGACTCAGCTGTAGTGCTAGTTGATGAAAAAGTAGGATTAAGGCTTTAGTATGAGTCTTGACATGATCATGTTGTCTGCCTGCTGTCTTAAGCTTTGAAAAACAGCTGGGATCATCTTCTTATAAGCTCCAACTCAAAGATGTTTAAGCAGTTCCAAATCCAATTAAACAGAGGTAAATATAAAGAAGGGCCCTACTGAGCCAAATCATCTTATTTTTTTAATGAAAACCAGCATAATTGCAGGTTACACAACTCCTTAATCTCACTTTAAACCTAACAGACTGCTGCCTTGCAGTGCACATGGCAAGTCCAGTTAACACCAGCATTCCGTATTGGTGTGCTTAATTTTTGATCATTATCCTTTATTATGTTACTTGTAATCCCAAAAGCCTATGATTGTGTCCAGATATTTGGCAAGGATTGTACCTGGATATACAGGGATTCCTCTTCTAAGAGTAATGGATTAATTGGATAGCACTGTATGACTAGTAGAGGGTTTGTAGTGAAACTGCTGTGCAGTTTTTAATTTGTGAACTCCACTTCCTTTTCCTTCTGTGCCCATCCTTTAAACAAATTGCCTTTTTGAACATTAGCAGTGTTGTTAGAGTAGCCTATCTATTCTCACCCCTAAAGTGACAATGGATTAGATATAACACTGCCCTTTAGAGTGGGCTGCTTACTAAAATCCTCTTCATAAAAATTAATGGAAGATATGGAAATTGTATTTTTCACAGGGAATTGCATATTTGATTTAAAAGTGGCTATCTTATGAACATGACTATCTTATGAATCAGACTATGATTACTTAAAGGTTTAGAGCATTAGACCCTTTATTTCCCATAGAGTCAAATGATTTTGAGGTGATCATATTGTATCAAGGTATGTATTTTTTACATTAATACACTTAATACCCTAAAAGCAAAAAACTACACTTAGGTAATCCTTCTACTTTGTCCTATAAATATGTACAAGGACATTCTCCAAGGATGAAAAGGCAAAATCTCATCAGGGACTACTTCAAATACAAGCTCCTCATGTCGGTAAGAGCAAGAAGGAAATTTAAATGATCAGGAGTGGACTGTTTGCAGTAGTCGTGTTACATTATGCATGATTCTTGGCTGCACAGGATTTAATTAATGATTTCTAGTTACATGGCTAAGATTTGTAGTGAATTGGTATTTAGGGCAGCGAACTGGTATCTCATACCATAATTTTGTATTTTTTCCCAAACACCAGTTACTAGGGGTTGCTGTACTTTTGTTATTTTGTTATCCAGTCCTCCACAAAAAATTCCACACGGCAGTGTCCTATCAGTCTGCCTGCAGATACTTCAAATTGTATTGCTGGTATTCTTCTCTTTCACTGGTTGATTTGTTTCTGTTCCTATTTCTTTTCAACTACCAACTTGTCTGCACATTCAGAGGTGAACCTAGGGACAGTCATATATATCCTTGTTCATATGGAAGGATAAAACAAATTTAATGTTTCAGGATACAAAACTTCCAGTTCAGGAGATCATTGAAGGTTGCACTCCAGCTTGTATGATGAGTGAAGTGGAAATGCCAAAAGGGCTACTGCACAAAAAAGGTACAAATGTGCAGTAGGATCTTAACTGCAGTTTCAAAAGCACTGTGCAATGGCTGTAGAATAATTAACAGAAAACACAGCAGTCTTGTAAAATAAATCACAGACTGCTCACTCCCTTCTTCACCTCTGTGTTGACTAAGTGCACTTTTATAAAAAGCAATAGAGCTGCTCTTGATTTAGCACAATCTGAGTTTGGCCAAGGTGACCGAGATGAAGCAAACAGTGTAGAAGTTCTAATGGATATGTGAAGAAGATTGGAACAGGTACTGTAAAAGTAAGATGACTTTCCATAACTAAGATCAGAAGAACAGAAGACAAGTTCACTTATAACTGGCACTCAGGAATCTGTTTAATCTTCTCCAAATTAACCCAAGCAAATTCTGAGCTTCAAAACAGAGCTTCAGACTTCCCATTCCAGTGATTTGAGACTGCACAGCTGTAGCATCACAGTGCAACTGCTTTCAATTGTTAACTGAATGCACAGAGCCCACTGAAGTTCACAGACACCCCAGTCTTTGCACATCCTTTATCATAAATGACAAATGCAGGTGAACCTCCAGCCATAAACTGCTCCCATAACCCAAAGCATTTTCCAGACAAGAACAGCTTACCTCTGGCAAGAGAGCTCCACGTTTTTACATTGCTACAGAACTGCAAGAACCCTTGTGGCAGTATGTGAAAAAATACTTTACAGTGCATGTGGCCTCCTGGATTTCAAGAGGGTGCAAACAGATCTACAGCTGTGTAAGGCATCCGTAACTAGGGGTATTAACTTACTTAGGGACACTATTTTTCCTAGAAAATATGAAAAGCTAAAGAATAGATTTATATAGTTCTTACACTGTGAAATATTAAATTCAGTATTAAAATTTGGGATCACAGCAGTATTTACCACACTGTATTGCTATAAAAAAACATTACCTCTATCTACCTGACACTTTTATAGTTGCATACACAGCTGCCACTTCAGATTCCATTCCCAGGGAATTACTGATTCAGAGCTAAAGGAAAGTGAAAATGTGATTTAGAAGAACAAATTACTTGATTTGTTTTAGCTCATGAAGACAGCTACAGAGTGCAAATGAATAGACAGGGCTCACTTTCCTTCTTGTCTTATTTTTTATTCTAACAATATCACCTTCTAAAGAGTGGACTTTTTATTGTTTCTTTGAGTCTGCACCCTCTTTTGGATACATATTTATTTTCTTTACTTTTGACTTCTCAGGGAGCTTCATTTATCACTCAATGTAAAGACAGCAGAGGGGTTCTCCTTTCTCTTTGTTCACTCGGTTAGTACTTGTAAAGACAGGTGAATCTCTGCCCAGTTAAATGTTTGTTAAAAGAGGAAGATGAAATTTTTTTTTCATTAATCTGTTAAGTACTGTTTTCTATGCATTTTTCTGCTCATTATATGTCTGCAAGTATTACTATTGAGTTGCTTTTCACTTTAACTAGGAGTATTACTTTTTTTCATACAACAATTGGATGGTATTCTCCACATTTCTTGAACTAAATTTTAGAACTTTTCAAGTGCTTTTATAACACTATGAAATCTAAATTTTGTCCCTTCTGTACACACTTCTCCTGCAAACGATATTTCATGGACACGTAGCATTCATAATATGCATAAGGAAGAATGATAAATGGCTTTTCCTGCTTTCTAAAGTTCACTAAGATACATGCTAGAGCATTTCACAAATGTTAAGACAGTGTTTCTCACAAACTACTGTGAATATTTTTTGCACGGTGATTTTTTTTTCATTTTGCATGATAACAAAGGCTGGAGTAGGACCTGGGGTTAACTCGCGTATGGCAGCACATGGCCGTGTCTCTGGAAGACTCAGAGGGAACACTGAGAACTCTCCACACAGCTCATCTGTACGAAAATTAAGTTGCTTGTTTGGGAGCACAGTGTGTAGGTAGAAGCAAACAAGTATAAAATTACAGAATACCTGCAAGATACAGGCATTACTTATGAACAAGAGAAACTCTGCACTTCAAACACTCACAGGGCTAAATCCTGCGTTTATTAATACCAAATGGCTTTAACTTTCAGTTTAAAACAACCCAACCACAAAGCCCCTTAATGTACCATCCAGACTGTAATGAGTACAAGACTGTTCTTAAAGCTAAGGAATTTGCTGAAAGAATACTGCACCATGATACAACTCTCACCACAACAAGCAGGCCTTCGGCTTGCCATATCTGGAAGAAAACACTTCATTCCAACCAAACGTCATGCCCACCTTGACACCCTACTAGTATACATTTTCTTCTCTCCTACTAGAAATACCAAACGAGAAGAGCTGATAACCCTACTGAATACTAATTACTGACAGAGCTGGATTTATAAAGGTGATTGACTACAGGTATTTGAAACGTTAGAAATACAGTATTTACAACAATTCGAGTATCTACATGAATACAGATGTTCAGGGTTTTTAATATCATTTCAATTTATCACTACTTGTTCATAATAATTTTCTTTATTTATGTACACATGATTGGTCATATTTAAGATAGGTACAAATTCTGTTACTTAAAGAATTTATTTTACAGCAGCATTTAAGAAACCATAAATTTATGACAGTATTACTAGAGAACATTCATTTCTATGAAAGCTGTATATTTGCAACACGTTGTTGAAGTATATATTGCATTAATACTTCACTGTGCTTCTAAACGTTAATATAGGTTATTTGTTTATTACTACGTCAAGGTTATTCATCATACGCAGTGTCAGAAAGCACAAGCTGACATCTCATATTGTCTGCTTCAAGGGCAAGACCAATGTGACCTTTGGCTCCTTCTTTTAAAAAGGATGAAATCATTCCAGAGGGATAATGCTGAACTGCACAGCTCCCTTTAAGAATCAATCTGCCATTTATGGTTTCCAATTTTCCCTACTGTAGTACGGCTTGTTAAGATCTCATGGCTAATTTTCTCTTCAAAATTTAGTGTTCTAAAATTCCCCAAATATGTTTCTGACTGCAATTTCATTTATGCTTCTCACTTTCATCATCACAGAATCAAAATTTCAGATCATCAGTTCTTTTTAGTTTTGCCAGGGTGCTTCTGGATTCATTTTAGACTAAAATTATGCTGGCCAGTGACTTGCTAAATACAGATCACATCTTGAATTAGAAAATATTTTGGACTCAATGCTTTTTCTTTCTAGATTATGTTACAATCTACACGAAAAAGCCTTCATATTTATTGACTTACCATGCTTTACAGTGATTTTAAGTTCTCCTATACTCAATTGATACAGGTATGCAACTGAAGGTGGAAGATACAATTACCAGTTAAAATACATCAAAAATAAACAGTTAATAGGTAACTGTGCAAAAGGTATGGGAGTGATGAAAATGAGAGGTCATCTGTTAACTACGGAGCTCTGCCTTCAGCTGCCTCTATCACGCCAGGGGAAAGCAGATGCACAATCAAATCATGAGCTAGATGTGAAGCTACGTGTGTTATTTCACAAGGATGACAAGGAGCCTCCATGATCTTGAAGCAGGCATGTTTGTACAGGCAACTCTTCCAACTTCATCAACCTCAAAGTGAGTACATTTTTGGAAAGAGAGGGATGAGATTCACGTGTATTGGTAATTTTATTATCTGTGCATGATACTGATTTCACTATAAAATTCAACCAAGGAGAATGCAGCATTCTTTGACCTAGCTGATAAAAGGTCAGAAAGCAATTTTGAATAATAAATGAGACCTGCTGACCTCATGACCCAAGTCTGGCAGGGTCAGCAGCAGCCCTCTCACCAGATGCTGATGGCAGATACACAAACGCAGACAGCTCAACTAATGAGCTTCCCGGATAAAGGTTTTAGATCCAGTGACATTTAAGTGCTATGCAGTATATAAAACAAACTTACAAATAATCTGTGCCATAAAAAATTAAAGTGATATTTACAGTGAGGTGCAATATGACATACTTTGTAATCTTCGCTACAATGATTATTTTACTGCTTCTCCTCGGTGGCCATTAAGCAGAAAATATAATACCTGACTAACATTTCCTCTAAGGTCTTTTCACGCTTATATGGTTCCCATTGAGTGGATGTACTCTGAAAAAGACAGGCTTTGATAGTGCATTTTCTTGGCACCTCATTTAATAAAAGTCAACAAAAATTACTTTTAAGACAAGTTTGAATTTATTTTATTTAAATTCAAACGAACATATTTCTTCCCAGTGAGTAAAAGACAAGCTTAGGATATGCAAGACCAAGAACTATTTTCTTCTCATTGCTTCATGAAGACTGCCACCCAGAAATGAGTTACACAGTACACGGTCCATGAAAAAGAGAGGGACGTGTGCTAGAATTCATTCTCTTACCTACCTTATGTTTCACTCTGTAACTGTCTTACTCCATTTCCAGACCTCAGAAACTCTGATTTCCAACTTCACCCTGGGTGCTGGGTCTGAGTTCCACAAGCTATCATCTCATTCCTCAGGTATATTACCTCTGCTTGTTTGAATTTGTAAGAATATAACTACTTATGTTCCGCAAGAATTTGGTCGTAAGGCGCCAACTTGCTAAATATCATTTTTGAGATCTGATTTGTAAGGAAAGATAATTGATTTGGTTCTTTTCATCTGCAAATAATTCTCTGTGAATGCAATTAGCTACAGGAACAAAAAAACCCAGCTTTTCTGTCTTTTTGAAGTCACTATTAATAACTATGGAAGGTATCTTTTAGCCACTTACTGAAGTCTAGAGATGACATTAAAAATGCTACAGAAAAGTTATTGTGCTCTATTCAATTCTGTGTTCCTTTGCAAAACTAATTTTAACTTATACAACTACTGGTGTTTAAGAACGCAGAAAAATTCAAATATTTGCTGGAGATGGAGGAAAAAATACTGTCCCATTTCATAGAAGGGGAATCTGAGACACTAGGTTACATGAAGAAGTATTTTCTTCTAAACTTTCTAAAGTTTCAGCCTTTCTATTTAATTGCATTCCTGCATGTCCTTGAATTGTGAAAAAGGATAAAGAATGATTAGTTGATTAAATTTTATCAAACAATATGTATACTTATACAATATTATTTCCCATCTATCTCCTCTTTAAGCTAACTAGTTTTTAAAATTCCATTTATATTGTTAATTTTTCTTGCCTATCTCTAAGGTGTCCTCTATTTAAGCCATAGCTTTTCAGAGTCAGTAAAAAAGAACATGACCTCTCCAAAAGGCCTCCCAATCAACGTACATAATAAATTTATAATATTTGCAGTGTTATTTACATTCTTCTTAAATCTTCACATTACATCAGCTCTTCTGAGTGCCACTGTACAACTTTTGACTGAAACGTTACCCCTGACATTTATAGATGGAATTTACCTACCCAGTGGTGACTGGCATACCACTAGGGAGAGAGCATCTGTATCCCTCTGATCCAGGGGCTGCCAGGAGCCATTTAGATCTTTTTAATCAGTGCTGATTAAGGCAAGTCAGATGACTACCCTCAAATTTATCACTGCCTCTAAAGACCTTGCAGCCACCAGTAGCTTGGGTAGCTCGCTCAAGGGATTGTCTTGGCCACTCGCCTTCCCTCTGCACTTGTGAGGACTTTGCAAGGGGAATTACACACTGTCTCTACATAATCTATCCTAATTTTTCACTGAGTCAAGTGTGTGCCCAGAATACAATTTTGGGACTTCTGTACTGTGTGTAGATACCAATTAAACTCATTGTTAGTGAATCCAGCTTCTAAATCTAAGTGCATTCATTTAGGGAACCAGTAACAGTAACCAGCTCCTGCACTCTCAGCCTGCATGCAATTGAAATAGAATTTGATTATAAATAGATTAAATTATAAAAGTTGCTCAAAAATCTGCCTGTAGCTTTGCCTCACGTATTTAAAACAGCAGTAGCTTCCACTACTAAGAAAGATTTTCTTACTGCATCCAGTGCATCAGTCTTGCTGCTTTGATTTCTATCTTGTCACTAGACAATTATGTATGTTTATTGTTTTAAGTCTGCTAAATTTCTGTAAAAACATTATATTCAATCTGCCTTAAAATGGCTTCTCCATTTCAAAGCTATAGGATTACGAGAAATTTTGGAAGTTAAAATTTGTTCACAGTATCTTCATACCATTTTTCCCCAACAAGACCCTACAAAGCTGTGCACCAGCAGAAGCTTCTGCCTAGCAGAGTAAATCTTCCATTACATAAATCAGCTAGACTTATGTTAATTATTTACTGGTCTGGAATTGGACTCAGGGTTTGGAGATACATCTCTTGATGAATACCTGAAAATGCTTTAATTGAAGAGAGAGAGGAGGACTCGAGATCCACCCAGTGGGATCCCCTATGAGCAGAAATTTCATTTAGCTTTGCTTAGCAGGAGAAAACAAATGCAAATGACAGAGTGAATCCCACTACAGGCTTGCAAGGATATACGTATGGAAAGGAGAATCAGAAAAATTACTGTACCCAACTGGAACTGTAATAAGAGGAAACAATTCTCTTACAGAAAATTGTCCTCGATAGGTACTACACACTAAAATTGTTAAATAAATCTAGCTGAGTTTTGATGTACCCTCTGCCCCTGCACCATTGTAGTGACAACTACTGCATGGTGGGCTGCTCTTTTCCACTGCTTGTCCTGCTTTTCATGCAATACAACACCATCATCCCATTTTATTTTTTATTCTGCACATTTATGCTGTGACTACATCCACCAAAGGATCCATTTTACCTCTGTACTCTAAATGAAGAATGTGTAAATTAGTACTGTTCACTAAAAACCAACGTGCTTTTCAGAGTGTACAATATTTATTCTTCTTAACCTGGAATAGGGTATTCCCAAAAGCAATTAACTTGCCTTATGTGCTTTCCTCTCCTCTTTCTAAAATCACTACAAAGAAAACCAGAAATTAGATCTTCATCTTGGTATGTTTTATCCAAATGTAGGCCAAAAATCAAAACCCTAGTTGCCAGCTATCTTGCAAAATTATGCTTGCTAAGAGCCATGTTCATATATTCCAGAACAGTTTCTGCTAATTTTAAGTAATTACATAAGCCACTTTTCCTTGAAAAGACTGTTTGATTCTGGGTGTGTACTACAATTCTGCAACTCAAATGAACTAATCAGCTGTGACTTTTCTAAGCGGAACTTGCACATTATCACAGTAATAAACATACTGCAATCATTTTTTTTGTTTTAATTTCGGAGAAATAGTTTCTCTGCATGTAAGTCAAAGATGTCTAACAATCCAAAACATAAAGCTTTTACTTTTATTCTTGTTTAGGACCTTAATTACTGAGACAGATTTCACAAGTGTTTTGTCATAGATTGTTGTATTTTCTCAGTCCTTAAACTGCACTTAAACTGCCTTCTCTTTTGAATTTCACTTTGGACTGGCTAACAAATCAGAGGAAATATTGGTGTTCATATATACTTGTCAAAAAAACTGTTAGAGATGTATACTTCTTGCTCATACAGACTTCCTTTAATTTTACTCTTTATGCTAGGCAGCTTATTCACCAAGTAAAACCTAGTTTTCTAGCTGTCTATTGTATGCAGGGCATCTTTCAAATGTTGCCGTTGCCATAGGATAATAGAAAAAAAAAAGAGAGGTAATCAGAGCCTCTGGAATAGTAATTGGTTAAAAAAAAAATGTTTCTGATGAAAACAATTAGTTACAAGCACTAGGAGTTGAAATTCAGTTCAGTGTTAAAGAGACAGTTTAGAAGCACATGGTACATTTATCACAGCTCCACAGACAAGTTATTGAGCTGTCTGTGAAAAACAGAGCCAAACAGGAAAGCTTTCAGCAGAAAGCAGTGGTTGAGGTCCTTGATTGATAGAGTTAGATGATGCAAAGCTGTCTGATGGCCTTTCTGCAAAATAAAGTGAAGGAACTCAAGGTCTTTCATGACGATCTCTGACCACAGATGAACAGCTACTTTATTACAGTGCAGATTGAGGTTGCACCTTAGTCCATAGTCTGCCACTTTTGGATGCACACGGTTAACTTTACCAACAATCCACTGTGTTTAACATAAGTGTCTGCCATCTTTATACGATTTTAAAAGGGCAGCAGATTGCAGTAGTTAAAAGCTAACCTCTTTTCTGTTTAACTGTGGTGATTGAAAAAATAGAATCAGTTTTATCACAGGATTCTTATGGCCGTGATAGGGCTGATTGTCTGGGGAGAAGTCTCATTTAAAAGAAACAGCAAAATCCCTGCTATGCATAAGAGCCAAAACCTACTTGTGCTGCCTTTGTCAGAAATGAACTAATTTACTTTTTCCAAAATGTAAATCCTCTCTTCTGAATGACTTAGGGGTGGTTCCATTCTTCACTGATGTGATGCTACAGATATCACAGAATACATCTTTGCAAAGCCTGAGGATGATTATTAGCACATTTACTTTGAACAGAAATGGAATACTTATCTCCATGTTTGTGATATTTAGCAAACATTATTTTTTAGGAGAAGATACTATGCTACCTGACCAATATGAAGGACTTACAGTCACCTAAATAATCCTGACTTGTGAGGCACAATTCAGGCAAGAGCAGTGACTTCTCTTCACAGTACAAGTTGAGGATATTTAGGGCTCTCACAGTTGCCTGTGATTCACACTGACTAAGGCTGTACTGCCTCTTTCATTTGCAAGTCCAACTTGGAGCCAAATACTGTGACCCAGTCACTTATACACTTCCCACACTGACTGACAGTTCTGGTTTTAGAGAAGCAAAAAATTCCACAAAGAATTTTTCAGAGTACATGAGTTGGACTCTGGGTCATATTTTAGTCCATTTAGCATAATTGGAAATGGGGTTGCTAAAGCAACTTTCCAGAAGTTACTCTAATTCACTATATTCAACTGTCCTTTGAAAAAAAAAATGTTTTCAGATTTTTAAAGTTCTTTCTCCTTAATTTTAAGTCTCTCTCCCTCACTGACAAGGCCAAAGTGGCATCCTGGACTAAAAAATTGTTGTAGGCTCCTTCCAGTTGAACTATTCAAGCCTAGAGCATTTTATATTTGAAATGCTTCAATCCATTCTGGCATTCATTTGTGGACTTCACTCTGGGTTACTCTCTCAGCTCTGGTGCTCCACTGTGAGCATCCTCAGAGCAGAACAAGTCACAAATTACAGAGACCCTCCCCAGTAAGCAACCAAAGTGTCATTGACTGCAAAAACCTCAGTTCTAACAAGTCCAGGTTCATGTATTCAGACACTGTCTACAAGAATTATTCAGTTTTCTAACATTTTCTGTTCTGTAGTGATGAGTCTTGTTAATACCAATGCATCTACCCCCCAGGTCTTTGACAGCCTTGGTTTTAAACTTTGTGTTAATCACTACTCCCCAAACTCCTTTCCTCAGAATAGCTTTTTCTTTCCATTACCTTAGTTTAATATTTACTTTAGAGGCTGCTGCCTAAATTGTCTGGTTATGGAATTCAGTGTGTCATCAATCAAAGGACTGACAAGAGGAAGCCTGCCCTGAAATTCTAACTTTTGAGTGGCAAGTTTTCAAATGCATTTAGAACTACCACCCTGGGCTTGATACTGGGTCAACAAAGTTGAGGAAAATAAAAACAACACTAGTGCTGTCAGTAGAGATAGGCACTGGGAAATAAAATAAGATTTCAGTCTTAACTTTAAACTGATGGTATGTGTTACTAACCACAAAACTGTAAACAACTTCTAAAGCATTTAATATGATCTCAAGCAGTCTCTCTGATTAACACTGGGAACACTATGTTTTGACATACTAGAGGCTGAGCTATGAAAAGGATTGCATTATTATACCTTGGTTGCAAAAGTTCAATCTTGAAATAAAAAAACCTTTAAAAACAAAACACCATGTCTGGTTCATATAAATAAAGGTGTTTTAAAAACATGTATTGACTTTTCCATGTTATTAAGCTTTTTAGATGAATCCAGTTGTTAAATGGTTGTTCTAGTAACTGGCCTGTCATCTGGAAATGTTCTTAGATTGTTTTTTTGACACAATGTCCCTGCAGAAAGTTGGGCAGTGTGACACAGAGAGCACAGGTTTGCCTATCACACTGATTACTTGATGTAATAGTAAGCAAGCTTAAGTGAACTGTGTGTCTTCAATCTTTCCAATCACTTAGGGATGGGCACCAGAGGATACCATCCATCATCCATGGCCTGAAACATATGGTGCATCAGCAATCTTAGGCTGACCTAAATGATAGTAAAAGCTGCTATGCTGTTCACAATAAGGAATTGTTGTCCACTGAATTACAGGATTGTGATTAGATTGCTAACATGGCCAACTTGATGTATAAGTGAAGTGTCCAGGAAAGATATTCCCTAGGATCCTCTGAAGATTAATTTATACCCTTGAAATGTGCACCAATCACAGAATGAAAAAATATGTCAAGGTATTTTTCTTGTGAACAAAAAAAGCACTGCAGTGGTAACAGCTATTAATTTATTTTTGGCAGTTTTAGCCAACAGAATTCAATAAACAAGGTTCTTAAAGGTATTTGTTTTGTTGCAAGGTTTTTACTGCTTGACTCCTAAAAGCACTGAGTTCTACAATATCTTTTATAAGGGGGATAGCTCCTCCTCACACTCTATTCTAAAATCTCTAAAAGAATCATAAGCATTACACAAAGGCAGCAAGAAAAAGACTGCAAATTCTTCATTTTGTATTGCATTGTATTACTATGCAATGGACATATAAATATACTGCAATATTATGTATCTATTCTTAAGATAGAAAGCACACACCTCTGACCACTGATCCCAAAATTATCAATTTTGTCCCTCCATAAATTAGATTATGCTTGTCATGTTATTCATTCATCAATTTAGGAAAAAACACTCACAACACAGAGCTAAGGTTTCAACTGCAATATCAGCTTTGGTGTGACTTTGGTGGTGGGGGCAGCAAGGAAAGGGGGAGTTATTATTCCAGAGTAGCTCTATCCCTTAAACCCTCTTTAGGTAGCAAAACACAAATAGTGAAAAACACATTTTAGGAAGCACAGGCAAAAAGTGAAAAAGAATATTATCTTATAATAGCTATGAGCTGTATTAGAACATAACTAAAAACCAACATACATTTGTGCTGATCATCCAAGACTGTTCAAAAACCAACTTACTCCAGGCTGTGGGGAGTTACTCCCTTTTGAGACACGGAATTTTAAAGAAATTGTTTTGCCAATGTCTGTTAGGTGCAATTATCATGAGAAGACTGGAAGCAATGCTCTTCTCTGCCCTATCTGCCAGTCTAATTTTTTTTGTGACTTGCTTTGCTTTTCCTGGAACATGTGAGCAGATGTGCCTGCTGTGCCTGTTAGCCCAGCCCTTCTGCTGGCACTTTTACTTTACTTCTAGTATGCTTCTCACCAGCATAGGTCTTTAACCACATATAAGTCCTGTTTAAAACATTCCTATCCATGCAACTAAAACCATTAAATTTCATTACATAAAAGCACAGGTTTAA
>VZTB01008732.1:3184-28263 GCA_013397245.1 Thryothorus ludovicianus | reverse complement strand
TCAAAACCACAGGTGTTTTGGTCTGTGTTCCAGGGTCTCTGAGACCCCTGCCCAGGTCTCTGAACCTCCAGGATAGCCAGAGGCAAATCCTGTGTTCCCACACAGAACAACTCCTCTCTTTGGCTGAACTTCCTTGACTAAACCTTCTGACTTAGCAAGCAGGCAAGGAGTTTCATTTGCCATATAGAAAGACAGACACAGAATTACTTCCTAAGAGCTGACAGAAAAGAGTCATCTGCAACTGGACAGATTTCTGAAACCCTGACAATGGAAGTGTTTAAAGCCCTGTGCCACAGGTCACTATTCCTCTGTAGTGAACAGGAGCTGTTATATCCCGCCTTTCATTGATTTACCATTACTGGGCAGATTCCTCATTTTAACAAAACATATTGTTATATTCTAGATAAGTCTTTGACAATTCTTCACGCTAACCTATGGAATTCAATTGCCACCATTAATTTCACTCCAGTATTTATCAGCAGATCCTTTTTTCCTGCAAGAACCAATTTATTTAATTGAATAGTTTAAAGGGCTCCAAAACCACATACAAAAGATGAGGTTATAGCTAATAGCTTTCAAATATACTTAAAACCTTGAATCATTAGCAGTTGATTAAACTAGAAATTCTTAAGTGCAAGCCAGAATTTATTGCAAACTAGTCTTAATGTTGTGATTTTTCACATTTCATTTCTTCACCAATACAGAAGGCAGTTAAAATATTATGCTATATTTAGGAATAAAGCCTGTACTTTGCTGTCCTTCCATTCTCCCATTTTTTGGCATTCCTGGAATATCACATGCATCATTTCCTCAATCTGTTGTCTGAGTACTAAGCTCTTAAACACATTTATCCCCACAATTTTCATAAAAGGTAAATAAATCCAGTTCCTCACATTTTGCAAAAAAAAGGCAAGCAATTCCACAAGAACTAGAAAGCTGTAATGCTGTTCCAGATAAGAAATTTTTGGGTGCCCATGCATTAGCAGAAACAGGCATCAAAGGATGGCACATGGGAAACTGCTTCAGTGCAGCAGCTATGGGGAGATCCCAGCCCAGCACACAAAACAGAACTGGAGGTGACAGAATCTCATTTCTAGCTCTTATCTGTGCAAATATTTTGATATTCCCATGAAAAGGGAAAAAAATTACTGTAGATGGCTCATTGCTGAATGCCCTGAGGATAGGCAATGAGTTACCACCGAGAAAGATACAGGTTCAGATCTACTCCAGGAGGGAATATCCAATTTCTTTGTGTCCAATCAGTGGGCTAGGGAATGACAACAGTGTTATTACCCACACACTCCCTCTGATCAAAGAAGTTCTGCACATGACTGGGTATGGATTAGGTGTGTATGTCATAAGATCAAACACTACAAATGAAAAATGAATGCCAGCATAGTTCCTCTTTGGTTTATGCTAAGTGGATATAAAAGTGGATGAATAAATTTTCAAGACCTGAAAATCTCTGCCTCTGACTCACACAAGAGTGGAAAACAGGACCACATTGACAACCTGTAAAATGGTACTATTAACCTGAGATTATTGGTGTGTAGAAAAAGGCAAAAAGGGATGTAAGTCCAATAGTCTTTTTCAGAATTAAGATGAATGTCAAAAAAATTAGGGAAAACCTAAGCTTCTCTGAAGAACTGAAGACAATCCTGCAGAAATCAATAGCAAGATTACTATCAATATGTTTGGACCAGGTCCAAAATTATTATCTCTGACATTAACATAAAGAAATTGCAGCTGTTTGCATTTTTATTTCCTTTTAGCAACAATGGAAGAACATACCAGGACAGAACTGAGGTAACCTTTTGTCTGGCATGATTTACGTGCACAGTTTGGGGTTTTTTAAAATTCCTTATCTTAGTTTGAGGAAAAATATCAGTTTGGTGACTTGCATTTTTTCTTTTGGTTTTGTGGTGGTTTTTGTTTGTTTGGGGTTCTTTATTCAAATAAGCAATTCTGTCTGCATGGAACCACAGAAAAATATGGCATTTTAAATTATTCATCAAGTGAAGTTGTCTCCATCTGATCACCCTTAACCATGAAGTAAGGTGGTAGGAGCTTCAAAGGAGTAAGGACCTTTCTGACAAAAAAACCTCCCAATTATATATTATACTATAAATTTTAAATACTAAAACTGAATGGCAAATTCTGAAAGTTGGTCTTTTTAAAAAAGAAATTCTATTCACTTCAGTCGAAATTCGTTAAGTAAGATTAAACATCTCTAGATCTAATTTATTAATTCCAGTTAAAGAAAAATGCAATACAATGCAATGATGATGGCAGCTAAAATTCAGATTCTTTTACTTCGGATCAGAGGGCACAAAGCCAGTCTTGAACTATAACTTAAAACCCGAAACAGTATTTAACCTTTACCTCAATATTGCACAAGATGCCAACCACAGTACAAGCCATAAATAGAGTATTTAATAAAATATGACATACCTGTCTGATAAATTACTAAATCCAGACATAATTACTTGTCTTAACAATTACATTGGTTGTGGACTTACTCCTGCAGGGTTTTTTTAATAATTTCTGCATAGCATTACAAGCTACAAATAGTTACTCTTTCATATATTAGAAATCACAAAAAGATTTGTTCAATTCTCTATGAATGCATTGAGTTTTAGAATACATATGACAAAACCACACAAGCCAAAATAAGACTACTTCTGCTATTTACATACTGTGATAAATAATGCAATAAACAGGAATGGAAATGAGAACAAAAAGAAAACTAAAATAATATTAAATACAGTGCAAAATCTCTTTTCCAATCATTGTGTGTTTTCTGCCTCTTTCAGACTACATTGAGTTCTGAATATGTAAAAAAATCCACTCTTCCTTACAGCATGTATTTATGTAGTTCAGATGAGGAATGTGGAAAAGTCAAAGCCAGTACAAATGTTTATGTGTATTGTTCTCCAGCAGAGTAATTTTATAGCTGCTTTTTGAATAACCATCAAATAACTAGGTTAAGAGCAAAATGACAGTAAAAACCATCTTTTATAGACATACAAACAAATCCTCCTTTCAGAGAGTGGAAGTAACTCCCCTGAATTCATAACTTGTTTGAGACTTAATTAGAATTAAACATCAATTGACTACTAGAATCACACAGGCACTTCTTATGTAACAGAAATGTGTTCTTTTTTTTTATCTAGTATAGAAAGTTTTGGAATAAACCCAAAGATCTAAACACGTTTGGAGCTTGGGAGACATCAGCATTTGCAAATTTCAGTTAGTTCAATTTTAGCTGTAAATATCTGTCAAAATACTTCATTGAAATACAACCTGGAAATTCAGGAAATTGAAAATTAAATCCAGACATGAACTTTACAGCTGAGGCTGCTTTAGTTACAATGCACCTTGAGCCAAAACACATAAACAAAATGAAACAAAACAATATTCAATGTAGGCAAAATATAAAATCATATAAGACAATTATTGAAAGTGTTTTACATTTCAAAATTATAGACACCTCTTTGTATTGTGGCCTGAAGCAAGTATCACTGATCATTTTTAGTATGCTGGAACAAGGATATTGGTAACAAATTTTCATGACAGACACACACACTCAATGAGATAATAAATTAGTTTCCCAAGTGAAGGCTCACTAATAAGATTGGATCTAAAATTTAGGTCACTTAATTTTAAGACTCAGCTAATGGCCTAAAAAAAAAAATATAACTTCATAACATAAATTCAGGTTCAATCTTTTTTACCATAAACATTAGCACCATTGTAAAGTAGCAAAGATAAGCTTCTTGTAAAATGAAATGATCTAATTGTAAAATGCATTTGATATCTCCTTGCAGGGAGGTTATTTCTAAAAGAAAAATAAAATATTCTGTATTACATTATGAAGTTATAAAATTTAAGCAATTAATTTTTAGTGCTGTGTAAGGTCTGATGTCACTGGAAAGATAAATTTGTAAAACTTCTTTCCAATATAATTTATTGATTCTATTTCAAATATAGTGCTTCTTTTATATGCAAATACCAGACCTACTACACAATCAAAGAAACTTTACCTTTTCTTCTTTAGTATTCAGAGGTGACGAGAGAGCATTAAAGTCCTTTAACTCCTTGATAATCATATGAGAAAACTCCTAGCCTAAAGGATGTTGAAATAGGCCATTTGGCCTGTCTCACACAGAAATAAAGCATTGTGAACTGATACTTCCAGCTTGTTCTGATTACTACTATATTACTTACATTACTGATCACTACTATTATTTAAGCTAATATACCAACAAATTTTCCACTTATAAGGCAAAGAACTTTCTGAGACAAACTTTTTACAAGGTCATGTAGTGATAGAACAAGGGGTAACGTATTTAAACTGAAAAAGCATAGATTTAGCTTAAATATAAGGAAGAATTTCCTTATTGTAAAGGTGGTGAGGCACTGGAGCAGGTTGCCTCAAGCTGTGGACAGCCCATCCCTGGGAGTGTTGAAGGCCAGGCTGGATGAAGCCTTAAGCATCCTGGTCAAGTGGAAGGTGTCCCTCTCCATGGCAGGCAGTTGGAAATGGATGGTTTTTAAGGTCCTTTCCAACCCAAACCACTTTGGGATTTTTTAATGTATTGCAAATCCCTCCTCAGTCTTTGGCAGTGTCCAAAACTTACCATTTCCATTCTCCACTATGGCCAAAG
The DNA here is from genome assembly GCA_013397245.1 of Thryothorus ludovicianus. Classification (NCBI taxonomy): domain Eukaryota; kingdom Metazoa; phylum Chordata; class Aves; order Passeriformes; family Certhiidae; genus Thryothorus; species Thryothorus ludovicianus. The sequence continues at coordinate 23,596 of VZTB01008732.1, read as the reverse complement.
GCTCTCTGCAAATTGTCATCTTTCTGAAGGGATTAATAGTCCTTTGAACTTCTGCCAGCAGCACAGCTTGCATTGCCTCAATAATCTGTCATAAATGCAAGTTATTATTGGATGATATCAGTACCTCAATTATTTATCTAAGTATTTGACAATTTTAACCAACTAGCACAAAATCTGGAGACTGTCCTGGTGAATGTCATTAGAAAGTCAACACTTACTAATAAGTCTTTCAGACAGTGATAATCATGTGTCTCTATATACACACTGAGAAAAAAAGGTTAACTAGATAGCAATAAAATAGTGTAAGTTGTCAGTCAGGACTGCTTCCCAATAAACATTCATTTTCTTAAATGTCAAATGTAGAATCAGTCACCTACTGCTTCCTTGATTTCAAGGATAAACAATTACTAACAAAATACACTAGTAAAGCACAGGGTGATAACAGCTTATTAGTATCTTCATTATCTTCATATTCATTATCTTCATATCTTCATTCTTTTTTCCCAATGTGTGCAAAAGTGCTTGACAGACTGAATAATGACCTTGACGTCTTTGACTTTTTTAGAATTTCTGGCATCTAATCTCTGATAAAATTAGAGAATGTTTATTAGTGGTGACACTCCATTCCTCTAACTCAAACATAACACCTCCATATTTTTAGTCTAACACAGAGAAAAATACCATTCCTCAAACTCCTCTTATGCAAAAGGAACATCTACTGGAGTTGTGAGCAGCCTGTAAATGGCACTTGCAGTAGCTGATGCTCCCCATGCGGGCATTAGGACAATGCAGAGTGGAGACTGATTCACAAAGTTCATACTTTCCTTCTCTTTAGCAAAAAAGGTGACATTAGAACTAAGGACATTTAAAGATGTAAAGACTTTTTTAAAGCACATGAAGACCTTAGACAAAAGACCCCACATCTTTGTAATTCTTAGTCTTAATTTCAGCATTGTGTACCTTCTCTGCACTTGGTATTTTCTCCAGAAAAGGAATACAATTTTCCCCATTTGGGAAGATATTTGTTCTCAAGTACAAGAAATTTCCTGAAAAACAGGGTGAATCTGAGGTTTCAACTACAACTAAAATATGAATTTAAATTGGATACAAAAACTTTAAGTATAATATATTTTACTATAAACATTTTAAGCTTATAACACTATTTATAATATAAAAAAGGTATTAAAATTATTTAATTTTCATATGAATTGAAGTTGATATGCAGGATCCTTCAAACTGCTTGGAAGAGATACCATTTCAACTCACTAATCCTGACCTCAAAAATACCTCTAACTGCCCTTGTAAATTCAAATCATTAAGTGGAACAAAGGCTGTGGGTGTCCTTTGTGAAAAATCTTTTATTGTAAACAAAAATACCATATTCAGGTCCACAATGGAAAAGCTCACTGCAAGTGCACCCAGTCCTATGTTATTCAACACAGCACAAACCTTCACCTTGTTATAAAAGAACTTCATTTTACAGGGGACACCAAATGCAGTTTCCAGCTCCAATTGTATGCATTCCACATGACAATTGCAGTTACTGAGGTTACAAAAGAAAAGGAAAAAACTCTAACAGTGAGAAAAAGGGGGAGAGAAAAAGATTTCAGAAATAATAAGCAAGATATGCAGACAGTAGGAATATAATAAACAACTGATAAGCTCAAGATGAAATGCTGGAATCAATTGTAGGTGAATATTTGCAGAAACTATTTTTGTCCAACAGAACAGGGAACTATTACTGCAACACCCCTGCAAAATTCAGCTCTGGAAAATATTCTTTGCATTTGAAGTAGCAGAGAGTTGCATTCAATTTCAAAAGTAATATCATAAACTAGATTTGTAACAGGTATTTCCCCTTTCTGGAATAAAATCCATTGTGATCAGAGTATAACATCTTGAGTTTTGTATCCCTGAATATGAACTCACTCTGACAACTTTATTTAAATGCATATTTCCAAAATGAAAAATGGTCTCTAGATTTCACTGCTTAGATTGTTTCACTGCTGCCTGTCAACTCTCAAAGAGTTATTTATCTCTCAAGACTTGAGATTTTTCACTAATAATAGGGATGAGCATCATCTCACCTGAAGAACCTATAATTACACAACTTGCAAGGTGTTCTTAGAGACTATTGTAATAATTAAAGACTCAGGATTTCTGCCCTTCACTAAGGCATTTTCACTTTCTTCTATAATAATACATTAATACAGGACACTGCACTTATTTTGGCCTTTTGTTTTCCCAGAGCCAAAAATGGCATTTGACGCAAGTTACTTGTGGTTCTAAGAGAAGAAATAACTCATTTCTTAAATAAATGCTATGAACAAGTGCACTTAGATGAAAGATTAGTAGGAGAGTTACTTCGTCTGATCTAAACATTTACTTTAAGGCTAAATAGTTTCATGAGTGGTATACTTCATACTGTAAAACTAATCTGCTCTCCACAGACCTGAATGGCGTGACTTATGTAATAGTTTCCCCATAAATTATAACTATTAGGTCACATTACTGATTCCAAATAGTAAATTACAGCAAATGGCACTTAAGGATTACATTGCTACAACTGACACAGGCTATTTCCTACCTTTACAGATTGGTCGTTCCAACAACAAATGAGTTTCAGCAATGAAATGCTCCCAAAGTCTGGGGAATGATATCTACCCTTACCTGAAAAACACATATACAGTTTATGAACTGACAATATATAGAGAAGCACACAAACAAAGCAAAAAAAATATTTTAACGTTTTGAAATTTTCATTTCAGCAACATATATGAAAAGATCTGAAAAAATGTAATTTCTTAGAACACGCTTTCATCTGATACAATAAGCACAAAGTGTTCAGACAACCTATTTCTTTAACGTTTATTCTCATCCTAAATGAAATTACTGTTGGATTTTGGGATTTTTTTCTGGGTTGGTTTTTTTTTTTTTTTACTTTTCGGTTGGTTGTTGTTTTGCTTTTTTAATAGAGAACTGATATCCCATAGAGTACTCTCTCATTAAAGTTTTCTAAATACTTTAAGAATACTTTCTGTTTTGGACTACTTAACTATGCATTCCCTGTTCTGCTGTCAAGTGTGTCCTTGATGCTAGAGAACAGGTTGTTCCAAGAATCTCCAAGATCTGCAAGTCTCCAATCAGATTTTAATTTGCAAACCTGAACAGCTGTATGAACTAGCAGATACAGCATATGAGTCAGATTACCTTAGAATTTCTAGGTCACTCACTAAATCTATTTTTATGTTCATGAACATTTTAGTCACCGTTTCCAAGCCTTTCCCCTACTTATTTTCTACTGTCAGTTGATTTTATGTCCCAGCTCTTTTTTCCAATGGACATTTCTGCTGTCAGTCCAAGTTCTCCGTTTGTGGTGCACATTAGACTCAGATAAAGAAAAGGAACTAATTTTTGATGGGGACATTAAGGTTTACCTATACACCATGGCATCAAGAGCTGGTGTAAAAGAATTTGTGTTTTCAGTCTGGACATGGCTTACTGTGTAAGAGGAACACTGTATTTGTCAGGTATCATGTGCTGACCAATGTCCATATTCTGTTTAGGTTTTTATTTAAATGTTCTTTGGTTAGTTACATACTGTAAACAAACCAAGGCTGGCTTGCAAAGGCAGGATTGACGAGCGGTGGCCTGTGGGACATTAACAGGAACAGATTACTTTATTCTGCCCTGAGCCACAAGTCTAAAGGCATTATTGAACAGCCAGGATGGCTCTTGCATTTCTAAGGCAACAGTTTGCTTGGAGGGCTGTATATATTATTGGGTGGGCACGTAATGGTGATGAGGGAGATGGGGGAAGGGGGTTAGGGCAGTGTTTGTCTTATTACATTCCTGTTTTTCTGATTGCTGGAAAGTGTCTTTAGAAGCTCAGCTAAATGTCTTGTTGTAACAGGAAAAATATCACTGATTGCAGTTAACACTTTGTTTACACATTTTTCATGATATAAATAGAAGAAACAGTAATTCAGCTTCTCTGTTTACAGACTGGACAGCATAAAGAGCAGTATTTTTTATCATTATTGAAATTAAATTCTACATTTTAGCAATGCAGGAAAAAAAAGCATGCAAAACCAGAACACTTAAAAGTTAATACTGCCAATTCACATACTTACTGCTTGGTAAGTCTCCATAAAAACTGGGGCACGAAAGTGTTACTGCTTCTACATTTCGCCATTTGTCATGCACAGAATCTGGCTTCTGTGGACTACAAGAATATGAAACTATTAAACAAAACCTGAACATATATGAGAAATCCTATGTATTAAGGCAGGATTGGGGATTTCTTACAGTAGGTACTCTGCTATCAATTACTATCGATGCCAATTAAGTTTCTCCTTAGAAATCACTTGCATTCTTTTGCCTACAATTTGGTATTGAAGAATTCACAAATATGCAACACTGAAAAGTACCATCCAAATGCAGGAAGGAACTTAAGCCTAGTAAGCTTTGATCCAAATGTGAAGCTATATTTTGCAATAAAGAAACAAATTCATATGTAAAGAGCTGAATTAAAATCCCATTTTCACAAAAGAATTTGTCTGGGTTTTTTTCTAATACACAGGACAAAAGTTCAAAAGAAACTAAAAGCCTTTATTTATAGGTTTCCCTTTTTTTTCCACGGTGGTAAATAATTTAGAGTATCATTACAATACTTTGGATTTCAGTGGATGGCTACAATTTAGGTGACTAGTGTGTACATATGCTTGCTCTGAGTCACTAACTCAGCAACCTAACCTTTGAAAACAAAGGATATGGATGGCAGAGAAAGAAAGCGGAAAAAAACACTCCAAACCCTTGCACAATTTAAAGCTATTTCTTTTAAATAACTACAGTGACCTGCAAAAACTACATTAATGTGTCATTTAAAAAAGAATATATTTGCCTTTCAAATGCATTATAATGAACAGTGAGTCAAAGTTTCAAAAGACTTTACAATACCAAACAACTCTGAAAGTTTACAGCTTGAGAGCTTTAAGTTAGAGACACAAATATCAAAAAGCAGGAGAAAACAAATTCTTTGAAGAACTTTTCTTTCCAGCTTCTTCCTATTTCTGTCCCACTTTTATGATCAGACACTTTGCTGCAGGTTCCTTTATTTTCACAGGCTGTGTAAAGTTGCAAAAAACCAACAGCTAGACAAACACCAGAACCCTTACAAGCTGTGAGAGCTGTCCTACTAACCACTTCTGCAAATACTGTGGTGAATTAGAATTCAAAATGTAGGTTTCTTCTCCCTTGAGCATAGGATAGTTTTGACTAAAGCAACTGTCCAAAGAGGTCTGGCTGCAAACTGTACTTTTAGAAGGAAAACGCACCAAAATATTTTTTAAAGATGTTAGGGTTTATGTTTTTATGTATCCTAGAGAAAACTTAAAATTAAATAGCACTGCTTTGAAAAAAAAGAAAAAAAGGCACTTTTTCCTTGCAGCAACTTTAATACTTTGACAGGATATATGTCCCAAAGCCAGGATGTGCATGCCTGGGAAAAATGTTTGATTTTGGCATGCTAATTTCAATACACAATGTCTTTCCAAAAGAGTCCTGCACAAGGCAAGCATAAAGTACTTTTTTTGCATGGAAAGGAATGCATGTCAAAGCTGGAATCCTGAAACAAGTACTCGTATAAGAGCTTATATTGAATATGGACCAATAGGCAACATGATTAGCAGCAAAAGAAAGCAAGAAATGTGCATTTGTCCTGTGGGATGGTGCACATGTCTTGAGAGATGCTGAATGCCTAGAGCTTTGTGGGAGATGCAGATATTTGCTGCAAGATCAATATTTTCTGTCCCCCCCTTCTTGCCCTGGGGCCATAGCATCACCAACACTGAAGTTAATTGTCCCTAAAAAACTAGATACAGACCAACACTATGTTTGCTGAACAACAAAAAATCTGTGGACAATATCCATTGCCTGATTAGCATGCTCTATTTGGCTTGGTCAAATAATGTTGAGCATGTTATTTTTCCTTTAATGCTGAAAAAGCATTTAGTCAATAAATTTGCTTTGAGTAACATAAATGTTATTTGGGATGGTTCACACAACATAGTGGCTGATGAGGCATTCATTCCCAGTAGCTGCCATCATTACTGGGGGCATTGTACTTCAGGTACTATAACTAGGGCAGACTATTCTTGTCTCTTATGTTTTATTTATCTGTGAAGTCAAGGGTTGCATGGCAAAGGAAATATACTGCTTATAGGGAGTAGAAGTTCTAACAGCACAAATGTGCTTAATGCACATCTCACTATGTGCCTAAAGAGACCTCATTATTCTACTTAGTTTGAACTGCAAGGAAAACAGTGATCTCTGAAAAATTGGGTCTGAAGTTGGATGACTCAAGTTCTTGCTCTTAGGAAAAAATTCTTGCATCAGTTCTCATCTGCTAAACAGAAAAATGTACACAATTATTTCCCGATTCCTTTTCTTCAAAGAAGATCTGTCAAAAAACTCTAGAGAAAAAAAAAAACATACGCCCCATTAAAGAAGTACATATTTAAGAAAAGTTTGTTTCATTTTTCAATTTTTACCCACTAAAAAGGAAGAGAAGACTCAGAATCTTCTTAGGTGGAATGGATCCACAAGGACCATCAAGCCCATCTCTTAAGTGAACAGTCCACAAAGGGATTGAACCCAGAACCTCAGTGATATCAGCACCATGCTCTAAACAACTGAGCTAATCTCAGGGTCATACAGAGGCAGCACAGAAGATGAAAGTATGGAGACGTACTTGTTAAAAATCCTCTTCCCAAAAATATGTGNTGCAAGGAAAACAGTGATCTCTGAAAAATTGGGTCTGAAGTTGGATGACTCAAGTTCTTGCTCTTAGGAAAAAATTCTTGCATCAGTTCTCATCTGCTAAACAGAAAAATGTACACAATTATTTCCCGATTCCTTTTCTTCAAAGAAGATCTGTCAAAAAACTCTAGAGAAAAAAAAAAACATACGCCCCATTAAAGAAGTACATATTTAAGAAAAGTTTGTTTCATTTTTCAATTTTTACCCACTAAAAAGGAAGAGAAGACTCAGAATCTTCTTAGTTGGAATGGATCCACAAGGACCATCAAGCCCATCTCTTAAGTGAACGGTCTACACAGGGATTGAACCCAGAACCTCAGTGATATCAGCACCATGCTCTAAACAACTGAGCTAATCTCAGGGTCATACAGAGGCAGCACAGAAGATGAAAGTATGGAGCCGTACTTGTTAAAAATCCTCTTCCCAAAAATATGTGACTGGTGGTGTATTACTTAATAATCTCTTCAGAGGTAAGGCTTGGCGCAGGAATAATACTGACTTAAAAATTTACGTTTAGACATTAATCTGCTGTGACTTGTTCTTTGAAATCAAGGTATCCGCTTGGTGTTTTATATTAAGGCATGCTTCACTTATATGTGTTTTTGGGACAGTAAAGTATAACCAAGTGCAATAGTGTGACTAGGAGGAACTGGGTTTGGATGTAGAGACATTAGAAAAGATAATCCACTCATAATGAAGTTCTTACCTTTCAATTTCATCAGTAACTGCTGAAGGTGTGTTAATTATCCTGTTGATTAAAGTTATTCTGCTAAATAAGAAGAATACTGTTTCCAAGTCCCCTGTGCCATAATCATTATTCTCAGGTCTATCCTTTCCAGATTGTCCTTCAGTTGCAGCAAGATATTTATTTGATAAATCAAGGACTCTTTTTGAAAACAAATTGAAAACTTCGTGTTCTCCTAGCACACCACAATCAGTACATTTCCATCCTGGCAACATCAGTGAGAGGTGGCTTTCATCTGACACAAGTCCAAAAGAAACAGGACGCTGAAGCCTCAAGATATCCAAGTGTCTTGCACAGAGATTATCAATTTCTTTATCTACACCCCATGGTAGGAGACATGACAACAGCAGTTTAGCTGTATCAGTGGCCATGTTCACATCAATGTTTCCTGATGGCTGCATTCTGATCTTCCTTGAACTCTTCATTTTTTTTCGTCTTTTCATCCCACCACTTTCTTCCACAGGCTTAGCTGCATTATTGTCCCTATGAACTTGGTCTGAACGAGCAGTCTCTGCCTGCCCATCCACTTGAGGTACGAAGGCAGCTTCTTTATTTCTTTTTAGTGTCAGTGCCCTTTTCTCAGTAGTACTTTTAGCTCTTTCTAGAGTGTATTGGTTGTGGAATGATTTTGGTGACTTTAATCCATTGAGTTGAGATGAGAGAAGTTCCTCAAGTTTTTCCAGGTCAAACAAGAGAATATGAAAGTTTGCATTGTTCCATTTTGTCTTAGCTGGTAAAATAGTAAAGGGCTGTTGGATGCAGCTGGTACCAGTCAACTGAAAGAAAAACATTAAACTTCCAAACAAAAATTCAACAGTACTTTGTAATTTTCAAGACACCAATGTAGAATTGCCTATGGAATAGACCAAATCTATTAACTCCGTTAAGTTCAATTTAATTATATGTATTCAGCTTTGATTAAGTAAAAAAGATTTGCTTCCAAATAGCTTAAGATACACAGAGACATCTGTGTGCAAATACTATAAAATAGGCACCTTAATGTCCTCAATTACACAGCCATACTGTAGAACGCACAAATCTTTGCAAAAACTCTAGGTTGATATTCTGCTAAGTCTCATTTCAAGCTAAAAGGATTTTTGAAAAATTTTAAAGCATAAAACCTTTGTTTTTTTTCAAAATAAACACTGAGAAACAAATCCTACAATGGTGCTAAATTACTGCAAACCGTCTATGTCTTTTTGCAACTTGTTACACGAGGATATATATGTATAAGGCATTTATATGGGATAAAGACTACACATTTTGTTATGTCAAAACAAATGCAAAAAATATGCAAAGATATCTAGAAGTTACCTCTTTCTGAGATAAGTCACATATCAAGAACAATAAGGAACCTAGGTAAATAAATCTATACACATGATTAATTATCTTAGCTGAAAATAGTAAGAGAAAAAGGCTACTACAACATTTGTGAAATCTGACTTTATCTTATGCCACATTACTTCCTACCCATATCTTTCCAGAATTCTCCATACTTTTTCCCTAACTTGAAAGCCCATTCACAGTAATGGCAATTGGTAAAGCATAATTTCAATTGTACACACTAATATGATAAATGCACATGGCTAATTACTGTTGTTAATAAATGACCAAAGAACATAGTTTTTAAAACCAGATTTGGGAAGAGCTATAGATGCTCTTTAGACTCACATATTAAACTGCAGAAGTAACTTAATGATGAAGAACTGTCAGCTGAATATAAGGAAATATTCAAAAATCACCTTCATAAAAAAAATTACTCAATTTTAGCCTTGCAGTTTCATTATTTGATAAATTGTCATTAAGAAATAAATTCTACATCTTTCCTTTGACCAGTGCCCTTGGCACAGGGTGGACACTATGCTGTGACAAACTCCAGGGGAAGAGATGTCTTCAGGCACTTTGAAAACGAGCTGATGAGTTCACGCAGTGACACAACATCTTATATCATAATCCTGCTGCATCTACTAAAGAAGTATGTTTTACCTTCAGGGAAACACCACAAGTGAGGGAATATAAACTCCTTGTTGACACTTCTGCCCTTTTCTTTAAGCATTTATGACTGGTATGTTTTTATTGTCCTGCACAAGCTTATGCTCTCAGCACCATGCTCTATTTCACCTTTACAAGCAGAAAGACACATCAAGGAGCAACTTTTCATCTCAGTAATACTTTTGCAAACAATCATGCCAGCTTCCATATCACAAGTGATACAGCATTTTCCAGATCACTCTAAGTTTTAATTTTCTTTTGATAACTTGAAGCATTCCACTAATGCAAAGAATCTTCTGTAGAAAATAATTAAATCTCAAAATAAACCATCAAGTGTTAGTAAACAGGGCAGCAACCAGCTCTTGCTGGAATGCAACAATGTTTATGTCATCTTTCTCAGGACCACCTTACCTAACTCCTTTTACATTACAAACTATGATTTTATAGGATTAGCTATTTTTCAACTGTCAACATTGCAGTACCAACAATACAAGAATTGACTGCATAAACCCTATGTCATTTGACTATTTGGTTTTGGGCAGTACTATAATTTGGCTTTTTTTTATTTAGGGAATGATGCTCCCAACCAGATGAGGATGTACTCTAAATACATAATCTCATTTAAAGATCTCCATAGGGAGTCATAAATAAGAGATTATAACTGCTTGTGGAGGTTTTCTTTTTATCCCTTTCCTTTTTAAAAAAATATATATTGTAGTTAAGCATTAGGATTATTTTAATTTTTAATTATGCAGTTTCCTAATAGATAGGGAGAACCCCATGGAATGCAAACACTGGAATTCACAGGCTAGCTTTGACATTAATTGAAGCTATTATTATTTAGCCAATCATTTTCTCTTTGTATACACTTATATTTTCTTGATTAACATTTATAAACCTTTAGTGAAATCACCATCCAAACAAAGGAAACACAGTGACAATGTCAATCCATTGAGACATCTGGTGATGCTACTATATATGAACCACAATAAACGTTCATGGTTTATTGGCAATATGAAAGATTATTGACATTGATCTTAGAACTGTCTGCCAAGTTATCTTAGCTCTCTGCCACAGGCATCTCATTCCAATGAAAGAAGGTGGGCATCCAAGGCTTTAGACACAAAAGGCTATTTAGAACATATGGGCAAGTTATTCCCTGTAATAGAAGATTCCAGAGAATGGAAAGACACCCATAAAACTAACTACAAAACATAGAGCTGGAAACTGCATTTGTTGAATATTGAAAAACAGATTAACAGATATTCACATTATATATATTGTACCTTTCCTTTTCAGATCTAGTTCTAAAGTTTATTTTTGACACAGAAAACCTGCTGTTAACTTTAAAGAAGTAAAAACTCTGACTACAGACTAAAATTACATCCTGAAACTTGTGAAGCTCTTGTGCATCACTAATACACAGCAGAACAAGCTTTCTACATCCAGGAAAGAGCAAGATTTAGGGAGGCTTTGAAATGCCAAGCTGTTTTCTATGCATGGCCAGTATCCCCCAACATCTCTCCAGTTTGCCACTGAAGATGTCTGAGTCAGGATCAGACAAGAGCTAGAACAGACTATTTCAGTTGGAAGTTACAACCCTGCCTTTTCCCCTTTCCTCATTCTTGGCACCCAAGGAAAAATTTCCCTGAGACTGTGGGAAGAGGGCAGCAGGGGGCTGTGCTTACTCTGGCCCCAACTACATCAACACATGCCATTATCTTTAACAGATTTAAGACAGACATATCACATAAAAATTTCATGAGAACTACAGTTCAAGTGTTATTTTACCTAGCTGCCTTCTCATCTCTAAAGGCCTTTTTCCACTGGGATCCAACTTGTTCTGGGAATGGTATTCCACTTAAAACACACACTTCCATTAGCTGACAGAGATTCCCATACTTTTTCAGTTCCTCGTATGTTTGTACTCCCACCACATATCTGCTTTCTTTACCAGAAGTATTCTATTGTGGGTTTTGTACTAAAAACAGATTTGACAAGAATGATCTTGACATTCATTTTACATAAAGGAAATAAAGTGGCAAAAAAATCAAAAGGTAGAAACTTTAGAAGGCAAACAAGATTCAAAATATACTTAGGCTGCTTTGATACCACTGAAAAGAAGTTGCTCAGTTCTCACAGCACAAGTAGTATCAACTCCTATGCTAAACAAGTTCTGAAGTATTAAATGTGGCTTTTCTTCCTGACTTTTGGCCTTCTTTATCCATTGCATTCACTTTATCATAAACACAACAGTATAGAAGTGGCAGAAAATTGGTCCCAAAGTTCCCAGTGCCTGCAGAACAAATAGCAATGTACAAAGCCTAAGTGGGAGCTATCCTGTTGATAGCTCATAGCTGATTATTAACAAGTTTTTTTAATTATGTAATATTCAAGGGTTTTAATTCTATTCCTTTGAGCTTTCCCCTTTGAAAGAACATATTTTGATACATTAACAATGAACAAGTTTAATCCCCTCTTTTATCCACCATTGCAAAGGCTCAAGAAAATATCAGAAATTTCAGAACTTACTTTAAGGGGAATTTTTAGGAAGATTAGGAAAGGGGAGACTGAGGAGGAGAATGTGTGAAGTTTAACTGAAATAATGTCAAAAAGACTGGAAGATTCTTTCATTCATAGAAGGTGCACTTGTTTTATTTTTCTTGGGGTCAAGAATATTCTACTTCTGATTTTGAAGGTATATAGACTTCTATTCTGAAAGCAATTAGGCCACTGACTTTTAATACAGATACAATACAACAGCACACTGAAGAATGTGATAAAAGAGTAAGTCTTATCTAATGTACTTCTAAAGAGTTATTGTTTCATTATTAAATATACTTACTATTAATTAATGCAAGCTTAATCATTAAAATACCAGCATCCTACTCTCTGCTCATCCTCATGCTCTTTGTGAATATCCACTTGTACTATACATTTTCAAACAAGATTTTTTAAACAAAATCCTATATAGAACCATCAAAACCTCTGTATCTTATAGGATCTAAGAAGCTTTTTACACAATTTTTGAAATAGCACAATGATGTTTGATAATACAATATCAGTATGCTTATTTCAATGAAATTAACAATTGTTTTTGTCATCTGTCTTTACTGTAGTCTAACTTTTTATTGCACTACAAAAAAATAGTAACTGTAAAGAGTATATATATGTTTGAATCAGTCTTAATATACTCTGTAACAACCATTAAGAGTAAACATTTTGTTTTTAAAAAACTAAATTGTGGAGAACCTGTCTCAGAAATGAAAGAGAAGGGTAGTAGAATTTTTCAAACAAAATGTATTGAGGAGTAAGAATTTTCTGTGTCTTGATCAGGCCAGTCATTGGATTGTCAACAGAAGTTCAGAGATCCTAACTTCTGAAAACTGATCTGGCTCTGGGCTCACAAAAGGTAGGTACATCACACATCTGCTTCTAAAGGCTGTTTAGGTACTCCTGCCCTCCTGCTACATTTGTGCTTTGTGGAAATTGAAGAACTGTTGATTGAAGCATGGGTACCACACCTAGGAGTCTTATACATTAACTTATATTGCCAATGATACCTCTATTTCATTCTACATAATGTTTTATCCTTCTTGGTGGAAAGGAATACCTGTGTTAGCTTTTGTTGGATTTGGGTTTGCATTTTTCATCTATTTTTAACTACTGAATAGGTTAAAAATCATCTTTTCTTGCAAAGATATTTTTTTTCTCAATCTTTTTAATGAAAATAGCGGCATAAGAGAAAGTACCTGCAAATGCATCCCCAAAACATAAATCTATTTCATGCATAGTTTTGCAAAATAGGAAACTTGTAACTGTCTCTTGAATTGTCACAGAGAACAAATACATAAACAATGCACAAAATGGCTGGCACAGTGTAAATTAAAGCATTAAATTTATTTCTAAATCCTCTGAGCCCTCAGTTGCTAGAGATGGTAGTCGATAGGAGTAAAAAAAATTGCCTCCTTGAAATGTGCTTGGTGAACAGCAGCTTGATGATTGGCAGCACAAATAGAAGACAAACGAGAAAGCCTTCAATCTGCAGCTGATGCACAGGAAGAACATGGGGAGCTGAGTTTACAATAGAGAAAACATTACCAAGCTAATGGCACAGGCAATCGTTTGACCACCATGCATCTCTGATAGCAGCAGGGCATCCATTTTCAGTTAAGTGTTAGAGTACCTTTTTGCTTTCTCTGACCACTGCAGGGGTAAAACAACCCAGCGCGTGAAACCCACTGACTGGTAATAAATTACTATATTGGATACTTTTTGTTTTCTTTCAGCAATGACTTTACTGTGTGCTCTTGCTATCATTACCAATTAAAGTGGAGCTCACGTTAGCAAGCTGTATCTAACTGTATATCAGTCCCCACGCTCCAATTGCTTTGGCAAGAATCACGGGGTCAAGAGGCTCCTTTGACCTTTATCAGCTACGTCTCTCTGACCACTCACAATTTGAGGCAATCTCGACTGAACAGATGGACACTTTTGCAGACTCTATAAAGCTTAGAATATAAAGATAAATGAAATTGTGTTTGGGGCTTCAAACTGGTTTATGAGCATAAAATATAGTTAGCAACTTCCACAAAACCCTCAGATTTCAAAAAGCACATCTTAAACCTATGCCATGAACAAAACATCTCTTTACCTACCAGGAAAATGTATTTTTTGGATGCGTCTTCTACATTTAAAATCAAAAACTTGATGTAACTTTCATGTCTACTTAGCATTAAGTCACTTGCAAATTAAGGAAGTCTAATATACTTTGATCATTAAAAGACAAGAAAGAAAAAAAGCTAGTACAACCTTTTCCCATGACAGCAGAGCATACAGCACACGATCAAACACCATTCAGTTGAAGAGTTCTAAGAAAGTACAGACCACTCAAGTATTTTATGACTAGAATTTTGATGCAATAATTTAAAAAGTGAGGGCTTTAAGAAATCTAAGATAGAGAAATATGAAATGAGGGTCCAAGTCCTCCACAAAAGAAACTTCGAATTCTCAAGGTCATGCATGAAGAACTGTCATTAATTAGATAGAAATCCTATTTAGGTATTTGTAAATTAAAAATAATCCAAGCATTGAATAGTGTCTTATTTCAGGAAAATCCCATCAGTAAGTCTACTTTCTTCAGTTCAGAATCTTTTTGCAAATACAACTACCATATTTTCTTGCTCTGCTGAAAGGACAAGCAATCTAGGATATGTGCAAAGATGCATTTATTTAAAACTAGTTACAAGCAGCAGGCATATATTTGAAATAGTCCTTAAATATATACCATACACCATCTCTAAAATAACCTGCTGAGGAAGAAAGGATGCAAATTATTGGCTACACTTTTATCTCCACATAAAAACCATATACATTTCTTAATCCAATATTAGCCCTTATCAGCTGTCCACTTATCACAGCCCTGTGCACCTCCTGAGCTTCAAATTTAGGGAGCATGTGAAGAGTTGCTGTCACTAAGAGTATCCACGGCCTCCCAAAGTGCACAAGGAGGCCAGGCCTACCTGCCAGAAAGCAATGCTGGCCTCGTGCATGGGGTGAGCATCACACAGTTATGGTGTCACTATCCCAAGGTCAGTCATATTCCTTACCTCCAGACACTTCACCTAGTCATAGGACAGAGGATCCTTTGATGGGGGCATTCAGAACTTTTTTCTTATTCATTTACCCTTTTTATAGCTCAGTACTCACATATAAAGGACTATCTGTAAAAAGCCTGGAGTCAGTAGTAGTGCCCCAGTTTGCTTTCACATGCAGTTTATGCTTGACCTGAGCCTTCATCATTTGGACAATGCAGTCCCGAACAAATGTGTCAACTCATGATGAATTTTCCCATATGAACTAGTATAAACCAACTGTTTTGAACTTGCCCTGCATTACTTTTGTTATGGTGTTCATTAAAAATCTGGTCATATTACTGGAGATGCCCAGATCCTCCAAAGAATCCACCTCCATGAAGAAAAGGCTACAGTATTTTTTGAGTTTGCACTACTGTTTATATATCAACCTAATTGCAAAATAAACAGAGTCACCCTCTTCCCTCCCAACACTGTAATCTTTTTTCTTTTGTTAAATCCCAGTGGAAGGCTTTACTACCCTCACAGCACTTTGAACAGTAACTGTAGCATCACTGCTGATGCATCTGTGGCACAATGTAAGTAATTAAGCCAAGGAGTCTTCAGGCTCAAGCTGTGTGATGAATAGTCTAAGCAACTGAATCAACCCTCTTTTTATCATGTATGGAAGGCCACTGCCAGGCAGATTGTAGTCCAGATGGATCTACTGGGCACAAAAATTTCAATTGTTCAGGAAGAATTGCTAACACATCTATTCTATTCCTCAGTGTAGAGGTCTGGTATGAAAATTTCATGTTGCACAGATTTTGTTTTCAAGTTAACACTCTCTTCATAACACACATCTTAAGCATTCTCTATTGGATTTAATTAAAGTGTAGATATAAAAGTGATTCCAGAGACAAATCCTTAAAAGACACCAAAGAATAACAGGTAAGGAAAATTATTACTCTGAATATGCTTCACAAGTTTTCAGCACAAGGAAAGAAGTCTACACTATTTTTCAGAAAAAGCTTTGAAGAAACATATAGACTATTTGTTACAGACAACTTCTGCTTTGCTCTAGAATTCATATCACTGCCTGTCTGGACTCACTATCAGAAAGACAATTCTAAACATAATACTTTTGACAAAATCTAGTCTAATAATTTTATCATAGAAAGAATATAAAGGTGAACTATAAATCCACTCATCTCTAACATCCATTTCTGATATGGACAGTCTTGGCTATGAAAAGTTTTGATAGAGAGAAAGATTAAGATGGTGTTGAAAATTAAGTATTATTTAGATACAATATTCAAATACTTTGCCTACATCTTAATACATTAACTCATTTTGAACATAAAAGTAAATTTCCTGATCATATCTTTAGAAACACTTACAGCTCAGTGCTGGGTGATAGTGAAAGATTTTCATCCCTACTCAGCACTTTACAAAAAAAGATGGAACATCTCCAAAGTTTTCTTGATCATCAATTGGACAAAAAAATGCTACAGCAATCCAAAGCCACAGACTGCTGGCTCAGGATTCAGGAATTATCATATTGAACAACTTACTGGATGAATGAACATCCAAATATCTGTGAGATATAATGCTGAACATAGAGACAATGCCAACAGGACTTTTGCAGGAGCTTGAGAATATTGCTTTGTCCTGAGAAGGACTGTGGTATTTAAAAATTAAGTTAGCAGTACAAGTCTGAGTGCTGACTCCAACTGAAACAACATATTTTCCCTGGGCTGTTCTGAGTGCATTTCCCATCTTGAATTATAACAGACCCACTCAGAAAATTTATCTGCGTAAAAGTTCTAGATCAATTCATAAGCAAGTAACTTTCTACTAAAGAAAAAAAATAATTCCTGTGTATTCTAGGAAGTGCCATTCTCGAGATTTTAAGAATAGGCAAGCTAGACTTTCCTCAGCTCCTAGAGCAGTCTAGCATGTATCAAGATAGCAGCTAAGTTTCTGTACCCATAGATTTCATACTGTTCTTTCCTTGCAAGCTGTTCACTCTTACTGCAGAGGCTTCTGAAAGGACAGGATTAGGAAATAAACATTCTCAGGTGTCTGCTTGGGTGATTCATCCTTTCCCGTAAGTATTGTGAGAACCAAACCTGACCACTAGCACAAATTAAGGTTTGAGGATAATTATACAAAAATGTGTATCAAGAGAATGCTGCTTTGTTTGCTTAAAATCAAACCATAGGTTAGGCAAGGATTTTATTTCTGCTATATGACTGAGACAAGAGTTTCAATTAGCTATCAGAAGGAACCTAGCAGACAAAGTCTTTTGCAGCATAAGGTTTGTTTGCTGCAATTCCTATTTCTAAAGTTGCAGGAAAGATGATGATGTGCTTCTGAAAAAGTCACTACCTTTTTTATAAACAGATGTGTGAGGCGGAAACCTAGAAAAGGTCTCACACTAAATTCACTCTGAATTCTTGTTAATATTTTTCTTCACTAAAACTAATTAAACTATAAGATGTCAGGGAATTAATGTTTAGAATAGAAAAGGTGATTACTAGAACTGTAAAGATTCCACCATTTCACTATCATGAACTGTGAAGAATTTAAAGAATACCATGGAACAACATGAAAATAAAAAGGTTATAACAAAGCTCATGTTACTTATTTTAGAATTAGGCAGAGCACTTAGAAGGAAAATCAGGCTGACCTACAGAACAAATCACACCTTCTAGACTAAAAGTAGTAAAGGTAAAATCCAAGATAGGAAAACTCAAAGTGTGCCAAGCTTCACACCCAGACCTAAAAGAAACAGTCCTAAGTGGCAAATATGGTATCATGAACACCACTTCCATAAGATAGAAACTGTGTGGTTTTAATTATAAGTGCATATCCCCTGCAAAAACAAAATGCAAACTTTGCGAAGAGACAGAAGGAAATTGCAGCATGGCAGTCGAGGTATAGGAAAAGAAAGACTAAGACAACAATAGCTAGGTTAGCTTCAATAAATCATCCTTCAACATGAAATACTTCACAAGGACTGTTGATATTGACCTTAGATTTATTTCTAGAAGGATACTAGAGCAGCCTCTTCAGCTTTATCACACAGTCCAATTAGTTGTCTAGGAAGGGAAAGAAGTTTTAAGTCAGTCACCTTCAGCATAGTCTCAGAGTAGAAAAGAATCAGTGTCAGAAGTATTGAAATAAGTAGTTAAGATTTCTTACGAAATTTCTGTCATCCTGTGTTAATTGCTATCCACGTGTGCAAAATTAAAATGTGCTACAAAATCACAACGGCAACTTTTTGGTTTCATTTTGCTTTGAGGCAATCAATGGAGAAAAAAAGAAATCAACAAATTCTTGACTTGGTGAGCCAATTCCAAAACCACAGTAACTTCCATTAAAGATGGCATGTGGTCAAAACTATCGATACCCCTCAGGACCATGGCTCTTTTTAACTGGTCCCAATTTAATCTCATAACTCCCAAGTTATTACTTCACTGTAGTTATGTTGCTACCTTGGTCCCTTGATAAAAAACTTAATAGTAAAATTTCACAGGAAATGTAGAAAAAAAACCCCTGTATATATTGAGTCCTTTTTTTCTTCACCCATTTTCCTATTATGCTTACTTAATAAACTACTAAATATAGATACACTAGTCCCAGGGAAAAAAAATACCCTTGCAGGAGCAATGTGACGTTACCAACTTTAAGGAAAAATATTCAACTATTGTCTATTTTGCTTTGTCCTTGATAATCTACTTCACATAAATCATGAAGACCTGTAATTCCCCATAATAATGCTATAAATATTATAAAAGGAAAGAAATTAAAGGAATCCCTGTCTGTGACACCATTGTTTATGGCATCACTCCTGATTTCCTATTTGCTAAGTATTATTTTGTATTTGTGTTTGTATCTTATTTCTATTTTTCTATCAATTTTTCCATCAGTAAGATTTAACTAGCAGTGATTTTCCAGGCTTCCAATAACAATTTTATTTTCAAATTGCTTCCCTTGCTATACTAAAACAAATGGCTGCTATTGTCCTGCAGTCTTCATTTGCCTCTTACTTATTCTGTGCAGCAAATTTCTTTTATTATTTATAACTGCTGGACATTCTTGCCTTTACATATTTTTGTCCTGAGCAGAATATGTATACTATTATGCAAGTGAATATCAAGTTGTAAGTGACTCCCACTAGGACAGAATTTAAGAAATTGCTGAGTTAATGTATCAAAAACCACGTATACTTATAAAAGTCCACATATAGATGGATGTTTCTCTCCTCCATCTTTCCCTTGTCTTATATACACAATACAAAAAAAATTCCTTTTCTGATCTTGATTTTCAGTAATATAATTCAGGAGTTCAAGCTCCAGCAACTATTGTACACATTTTATAAGCTGCCTCTCTCTACAATGTTTTTACCCAGACAATTCTGATTGCTTTACTGAAATCATTAGAAATATCACTGCATGATAAACACAGGTTTATATCCAAACTATTGAAGCTGAAAAGGTAGGAAACTTTCCAACATGAAGGGTTTCTGGAACATCAGGAAAACAATTCCAAGACACATCCAGCTTTTTATGTGCATCAATGAAATCTTCATATGATGCACTGAAGCATTTAATTTTTTTTTTCAAATCAGTTTTTCACAGAGCTTCAATTTTCCAACAGAACTATGACTTAAAGGTATAATGAGAGCGAGTTCCATACAAACACCATGAGCACAGTCTAGTGTGTATTCTATTGTAATTAAGACCAGTGATTCAATACCTATTGCTACTGGCCAGGTATCATAGCAACCTTGTGTCACTGAATACTGCTGGAAAACTGTTCAGCACTAGCAAGACCATGCTTCAGGAAAATCTACAATGGCACTACAGATTGTCAACATCTGTGGGGGTTGTTACAGGGAGAACAACAAAGAAACCTGCTTTAAAAAACCCTATACTTAGAAAATTGACAGGGATACTACAGTAGCACTAAAAAAAAAAAAAGGAGAGAACATTTTTTGTCACTAGTTACACAACTTATGCACCCACATCCTAACATTTATCCCTATAAAAAGAATTGCAATAATGCTGCATCATCACATTGTTTATGTATATCTGCAAAGCACTGTCTTTCGTTTTAACTAAACACAAGCATCATTCACCACCAACATGAATCTGAAAAAAACCCAGCCTCACTTTCAAAATAATATTTAAACTTTCACAAATGAACTCTAGATAGTCTTGTATAAATCTGCAAAAAAAAAAAAAAAAAAAAAACAAAAAAACAGGTTTCTATAAA
>VZTB01008730.1:7074-35463 GCA_013397245.1 Thryothorus ludovicianus | reverse complement strand
GTCACTGCTCCGAGCGGGCGCCGGGGCGCTGCGGCGGCGGCAGCGGCGGCTCCGCCCTCCCGCGGGTGTTTCGCCCGCCCGCGCTCCGGATCGGTGTCGCCGTCGCCGAGGCCCCCGCCGCCATCTCCTCCCACTTCCGCTTCCGCTCCTCTTCCTCCTCCTCCTCTTTCCGCCCCTCCTCCTTCCTCGGATCCTCCCCCTCCGTCTTCTCTTCTTCTTGCTTTTGCTTTTCCTTTTCCTTTTCCTCTTCCTCTTCTTTCTGCTCCTCCTGCTCCTCCTCCTCCCTCTCCTCCCCCTCCCCTCGCTCCGGTGTCCAAGGCCTCGAGGGGCGGCGGCGCCGGCACGGGGAAGGCGGGGCCTGGGGTAACGGAAGTGACGTCACAGGGCATGAGCGTCAGTGGTCCGGGCGGAAAAGACGCGTGTGGCCTCGGGGCTGAGGGAGGGTGCGTGGACGAAAGGGAGCGGGAAACCAGAGCCAGGGATGGCAGGATAAGGAGGAGGGGAGTCAAAGAGAGTTGGTTTAGAGTAGATCTGAGGAGGAAGTTCTTTGCTGTGAGGGGGATGCGGCCCTGGCACAGGTTGCCCCGAGGAGCTGTGGATGCCCCATCCCTGGAAGTGTTCAAGGCCAGGTTGGATGGGGCTCTGAGCAGCCTGATCCAGTGGAAGGTGCCCTTGCCCATGGCAGGGGGCCTGGAAGTAGATGACCTTTCAAGTTCCTTCTGACCCAGGCCATTCTGTGGTTCTGTGGTGATATCCGTGTGAGAAAGCCTTGTGAGTCTCCGGTGCGAACGTTGCCACTGAGATGGTTTTGCGGACGAGGTGAGCGCAGGGCACGGTTGCTCACACAGGGAGTGTGCTCCATCTTGGGTTTGGCATCAGGCTTCTGACAGGTGCTACCGCAAACGTTTCTCCCAACGGATGAGTTGGATAGGGAACCTACACTGGGTTATTTTTACCCAAGACTTGTTTGTTAATCTTGTTTCCATCATTGCCCAAATGCTTTTATTCACACACTGTGGAGAGAGCAGGAGCACGTGGTGTGAAGGATGAAAAGTAGAAACTGAAGCTGTAGCTTTAGAGGTAGTAAATGAGGCTTGTTAGTCTTTTCCTGTAACTGGAGAATGAAATAGAGGAGAACTAAAGGTAAGATCTTTGTGCCATTGCAAGGACAGTGCCTCTGTTGGAAAGGAATAGTTCTTGGTAGAAATAATCAGGAGAGTTCTATGAACCAGTCCCTTCACCCTGCCTGTTAGAGAAGTTTGTCTGGACTGAGCTGTCTGGTAACAGGTCTCACTGCATACAAATTATCCAGTGCTCTTCAAAGAGCATGGTTTATCTGCATACCTAAGGCCTTCTCTCTCCCCACAACTTTCTGGTTAATGCTACCATATGAATACTTTTTCCAGCCAAAATAATTTCATCTGAACATAAGCACAAAAACAGGAGTTAAGAGAACACATATATTAGAATCCTAGCAAAACCATAATATAACGTGGAAAAAAATAATAATAAGGGAACAAAATACCCAGATGTTTCATACCTCAGGCTTTTAACTGGGTGAGTTGGAAATGCCTTAAAATGAAATTCACCACTCTCAAATATATGCCAACCACTCCTTTATGCTACAAATACCTTCCTTGCTTTAGTCTTTTCTCTGAATCCTTTTTGATTTGTGTTTTTGACTGCTAGCCTTCTAAATTAAGAAATGGAAATTACATTAGGAGTGTGGCATCATCTCATTTTACTGAGTCTCCTTCTATTCCTCAGGTTATTAAATAAATGGTACAAAATACACCCTGAAGAATAGTTACAACTGTAATCCTTCTGGATTAATTGTATTTAGCCAAGTTCATTTTACTTGAAAGTAAGGAGAAATTTGTCAAAGAAATTCCATTAAACAGATAGTAAGAGACTTGCATGTTTTTCATACTTGCTTGTAGCTTTCTTAGTAATGCTGCAGCATCCTAACACTGTGTAAGAGGCAAACATACTTCCAGGATCATTGTGAGGTTGTGTGCTGAGACCAGCATTAATGAAGGAAACAACTATTGCTTTTAATATCAACTATCTGGTAGGATTTTTTGGTAACTGTACATTGTGCAAAAAGTAGAGACTGAAGTCTTTGCAACTTTTGGATTGCTGCTATTGTTCTTTTCTTTGTGGAGAGACATGAGGCACATATTTGAAATTAGAAATAATGATGGTGGCAGTATGTTGTTAAAAGTGTGACTGCCAAAATCCTCACACCAATAATACAAACATGATCCAAAGTATGTAATGGTTTTGATACATTTTTATAGGCTGAATCAAGATCAAATTGAGATGCCTAGAATGGTAAATCAGTAGTGATATACTTTTTCTAATAATAGGCTGTTTGTACTTGACTAGAAAAGCATTTCTGAACGTTGTGGTGTGGGAATGTAATGCATAATACTCTAGGATGCAAAAGTTTGTAGAAATTAAATGCGTGCAGTAGACCAGAGAGTTTCTTGAACAGCTCTGGTAGTGGCTACCAAGGCACAATTACAGGAGGTAGTGGCAACACTATGATAGCAAAGCTCAACAGAATTGTGAAAGCCCTTTATATACAAAGGTCTACTTGTCAGTTGTCATCAACTTCACGCTGAAAATAAGTCTTGATTGCAGCTGCCTGTTTGGTGGTAGTCATGTTGTTTTGGAAACCACACTCCTGAGATTGTTATGTTCTGGAAAGGAAGAGCTCATGCAGAGCTGTGGGAATATCCAGGGACATTGAAATGTCATAAGCCTAGGTACAAAGGTATTAGGCTTGTGAAAGGAAGGAGGAGACACTGCTGGTGGCGGAGCAGGTCTGGAATGAAAATGTAGCTGTTCTGTGTAGTTGCCTCTGTTAAGATTCCTGGTGTTGGTGTGCATCTGTTGCCCTGAGCTGTCCTTTAGATTGTGCTGCTAGCTCTCACCTAGTGTGTCTGCAGTGTCACTTGCATGAACAGTGACAATGTCTGTTCTTACATGTTACATTTAAAAAGAACAATTACTTCTCCCCCCACTATTGTCACTACTAGCAAAAAAAAGTCAAGTAGAGGAAAGAAAACTAACAGTAAGACTATGAGGCATGATCAGAGTTGGTGTTACAAAGTTTTTGCCATGCTGTTTACACATGCAGGCATTGTGTCATATAAAACACAGGAAGTGTGTTACAGTGAGTGAGCATCTGTTTTATGTACATAAAAATATCTTCATTAAGTCATTTTTACTTTGTAAAACTGGTTGTGGAACAAATGAGTCTTTTACCTTGCAGCTTTCTGCTGATGAAGTATGATGATTACCATGGATTAGCCTGTTATTTAAACTGCCCATGTTGTTAGTCATCCACTGATCCACAAAATGGACATTTACATTGAGAACAGTTCCAGATAAACAGGACAAGGTAGGACAAATATTCAAATTATTTTCCCACAGACCATCCACAGAGGTGTTCTCAGAGGGTGATTTACAATGGTTGTTACTGTCCTTAAAGATAAAATCTAAAGAAGTATCGAAATAATAATATCAGAAATTTTTAAAAAACGCAAACACTCCAAAACCAACCCAGTAAAAGGGAAGTGATTTCTTGTAACACCACAAGAAAATCTTACATATTTTAAAAGTAAAATGAGGAAAACCAAACAAACAGTGGATTAGATGCTAAGGCTAGTCAGTTGCAATTAGTAAAGAGGAAAATCACTGATTATTTCAGACAACTTCTGAATTCAGCTGAGAGAACTGGAAGGAGTATTCCTGTGAAGAGACTGTTAGGAAGAAGGGGAAGAACAGTTTATTATATTGTTACTACTGAATGCAACAATTTGTGCTTAGGTACAATAGTTGGCCTGCTATACTGGGACAAAAACAATGATTCTGGAGCAGTGTACAGTACAGTTCTTAATCCTAGTGTTTGGATTTAGTTTCTGACAGTTTTTCGAAGTTGTTTACTAATCCTCAACTACATTTAAATACAGTAAAAGGCTGATTTTGAACTAACGAAGTGCAAGTAATAAAATTAATTAGGTACCTTTTACCTGATTTTCCTAGCAATCACTCACAAATGGTTACAAATTTATTTGGCAATATTATTTGCCATTTGATAATTCATAAATTAATGCAGTGAATAATGATTGGTTTCAGATCATTCTCTGATTATATGTAATATACCACCATCCATTTTATAGTGTATTTTGCACACATCACATGGAACCATTTCAGTTTTTGACTGAACAATTTATGTGTCCAGAAGTATAAACCAGTAGTGTTAGGTCCCAGTTTCCTGAGTTCTTCAACAGTGTGTTGCAATGATGTTTTGTTTAGGTTTTTTTTTTCCAGTAGGTAAACCAAACAACAGATAAAATTTTATTCTAAATTTCTTAAATGTATATATTATTGAAAAGTGGCTTTCACCAAGCATTCAAGAACCCAAAGCTAAAATTTACAGGTTTACTAGTGAATTTTAGAGTGGATAAAGTTGTGGTTATGGTTTAGTTAGGTTAGAAATCAAACAATTTTTTGCCCACAATACTTTCTTTTGTTTATTTATCTCTGAGAAAATAGAAAGGGAAATCATGACAGAACTCATTCCATGCATTAACAGCCATACCAATACATAAAGCCAAATAAAAAGGGAGACAAGTATTTCAAAGTTTTGAAATGCCAAAACCATGATCTATCAGATTTAACATAGCTAGTACAACGTTTGCAGAAAATCTGGGTTCTTCAGATGATACAACCATGAGGACTTCAGTTTGGTTTTCATAACTGCTATAAGGGTATTTAAAAAAAAATCTTCTATGTCAGTAAAAATATCTTTAGAAATACAGTCTGTTCTTTCAGACTTCATTATCTGGGTTTCAGTGACTGGTGAATATGCTCTTAGTTTCATGAATAGTTTACCACTAAAGTATTTGCTTTGTGCACACAATTAACTTTGTCAAAAGCCATTGTGGTTTCTGAATATGTCTAGAGAACTGTGTTCCTTTGATATTTGATACTAGGAAGACGAAACATCCAGAATCACAGATCATTTTTGAAATCTCTGCTTTAGAAAATAATTAAGTTCTTTTACATTCTGGAACACATAGTGCTGCCTCCTATGCAAAGCACCAACATAATGAGTTGCAGATTACTTAATTACATTGGGTCACTGCTGCTCAATAAAGAGTCTGTAAATAAGCTTTATATGACTCTCCAAGAGGAAAAAGGGATTGTGGAAGGACCTAACTGACTCTGATGTGTGTTTACTAATATGATTTTCAGTATGAACCAATGCTGGAAAGACATTTTATATTCACTGTGAACAAATTGACCAAAGAACCATGCAAGCTGCTGAGTGTGGAAAGAAATTAATGAAACTTTTATGAGGTAATAACTGCATGTTCTTACCAGGTAACACCACCTGCATGAAGTATGGGCTACACAGTAGGGTGAGAGTGTATTGGATGGGTATGGGAGTAGCAGACAAAAGAGTTAGAGAGCTAGGAGCTCTTGCATGTGAAAGCATTGGTAGATAAGATGGCCTAGATTTGTCATGTATTATACCTTTAAATTACTGGTTATGGTAGGTGTTTCTGAAATTTTGTGAATGTCTGCTTTGTTCTATAATCTGAAATACAAAGGAAGTCCACTTGAATTGTATTGCTGTATCTCTTATAGGCATGTATGTTATCCATAACATATGTGTAATACAGTGTTACCTGTAATAGATTGTGCCTCAGCTCTGGTGGTGAATTTGAATGTTTTTGTTCTGAAGGTGAACAGTAAAGGACAACAGATGCTGGAGGCAGGAGTCTAATCCAGCAGTCTATTGAACATCCTCTGCAGTGTGGAAAACAGTCTATATCCAAGAGGCAGGGCCCTGACTTTCAGGTGACAGGATGTAAAACACATCCACAGGTTTCCTCTTGAGCAGATACAGGGAACAAGTCAAAGGAAGAAAGAAAACACTGGGATTTTCTTCTATAATCTTAGTGGCTCTTAACCTTGTCTTCTGTGTCTCATGATTGTAGGCACTAATTTGGACTGAGATGTGTATTAAATAACCTCTAAAAGTATGTTAAGATGCAGAGAGTGTTTAGCAGTGCCCTCTGCAGGCTTTTTTTAATGATGAGTAGAGAGAGGGTGCTGTAGTAGCTCTAGATTATGTGCTTATAGTGGTTGAGCTGGTTCTTTCTAAATACTTTCCTAGCAGAGCATCATCCGAATTTTGGAATTTTATTCCCAAGCTGCTTTGAAACATATGCAGAATGCTGTAACTGATTCATGAAATGGCATACAAAATACATGTTTGTTTCAAGAGCCTGGTTTCTTACTCGTGTTTGTGTTACAACCATACAGAGTCCTGACCAATAGGAATTCCAACTCCCTTCTGGCTTTCCCCTAGAAGCTTATTTCTGTCTGTACTGACCTGGCTGTCTGAAAGAAAAAGGTGATCAATTCAGCTCTTAGTTCTTTGTCAACAATGATTACCCTGGAAAAAAAAAAAGTCAACTTTTTTTAAGGGCCGTGTGTCACTTGCAACCAAATTGATACTCAAATAGAACTGTCCAAAAATCCCTAAAATACAACTGCATGTAGAATTGAAATTGAAGGCATCATATTTTGAGCTGTTTCCTATAGAAGTCCAATGTAAAATAAATTATTTTCAAATTCTTCTTTTTTTAACCTATGTGTTAATAATCTATGTATTTGGCTTAAAGTACCTTCCAGTTGCAGGACAGAATTTGGAAATAATTTCTCTTTTGGTAAATTGCATGAAAATTGATTGCTCATTCTAAATCAACATTGATTAAATGGTAAGTCTTTCAGTGCAAAAATATCATCACATATAACAGAAGCTTTTCATTACTGTATTTATTAGTAAATTGCTCTCATTCTTGACTATGCCCTGCACATTCAGCAAAATTATGAGGCTCAGAACAATGAGGACAGTTTCAAGCCAAATGTTCTGTCTTCTAGTCTGAGACTGTGCAGAGGCATCTTTGTGGTCTCTAGGATGTCATCAAAGTCTTTGCTGGTAAAATGTTATTAAGAATATGTGCATCACCACACTTAAGTGTGTAAATTATTTAAAAAGACAATTTTGAAATTTTTGTCAAGCAGAAGCTTGTACTTCAGCAGAAACTGGAGATCTGAAGTGGCAAAAGGTATAACATCACGACTAGCTGAAAATACACACAAAAAAATGAATACTGTCAGTTATACTCCTAGATAGACCTGGCAAATATTAAATAACCTAAATTAAAAATAAATCCATTAAATAAGAATGCACTTGAAAAATTGTGGAAAGTTTTTTGATTTTATCTACATTTGGAAAAATCTGTAGGTATTCTGTAGCTAGTTCAGAATTGGTAAATCAACACTATGTGGAGCTCTAGAGCTTGTTCTTCAGAAGACATAAATTGGCATCAAAACAGCAAAGTGTAAAGGAGAAGGGCTATATGGACTTCTGCTTTTAGGCTATACTGCAGTAGTCACATTTTTTCAGTCATCGAATCATGCCAACTTTTCAGAAATTCCTTGACAGAGTGAAATAGATATTTTCCTAATTGTAATCAAAGCTCTTATTTCCAATTAATAAAAAAAAAGAAAAGTGGAGCATTTCAGCTTTTGTAGACCATACCCACAAAAATATTCAGTGGGAAGCCAACTTGTTGAAATGCTGGCAGAACAAAATACAGTTCTGTACACCAAAGTTTACTTGTTTTGATAACTGTTATTGGATGCCAATTTTTCAGCTTGGATTCTGCTTTATGACTTGGCTTATTACTTAGTTATAGTAAATAAATAAGGACATGCAGAAAACTTTCCATTACTCATCTCTTTAGGTATCATGTGATGAAACATAGCCCCAGTTGTTCTTAAATAATCCTGGGGAACACAGGTCTTGGAGTGACTGGCGGACAGTCTCATTAAGAGTATCTACCAGATTTTATTAGAAATATTATACTTCCATATTAAGGATTATTTTTCTGTTTTACATATATAGGTCAGTGAAAAATTATGACCAGCCCTGAGTTTACTGAAATTATCTCTGTGACAGGAAGTGTATGTCTTAAGATAAGATAGATGCTGGCAGGAAGATGTTTAATCAGAAGACTCATTTAGCAAGCACGTGCTTTAAGTGCCTTAGCAACTCACATTGGCTTCAGTAGTATGTAAATAGATTAAACTGTTTAACTATACCTTTTAGTGTGACATACTGTACTGGTAAGAGGTTCTTATTTACAAGTTAAAAATCAGTGAAGCATGCTTTTAATGCGCTCCTAAACTGCAGCTGCAGTATCAGCTTTTCAACACTTTTTTTTCACTGATGTTTTCCTCTAATAAATGCCAACTTAATATTACTTTACTGCTAGTCATTAGAACACTATTTTGTCGGTAAGTTCCAAGTGGTCTTGTCACATGAGCACAATGGGCTGTTCTCACCCTTTGTCAACAAGGGCAAAAAGACGCAATTGAAGGCCTCAGGACTGCAGGTTGCTGAGTAGGATCTGACCAAGGGTTAAATTAATTGAAAAGAATGTGAAAAATTATTGTACGTGATATGAAAAGGGCTGCAAATGTGAGAAATCTTTGACGTTTGTGAGTAAGGGCCTGCACATATGTTGCTGTTGATCAGCCAGAGAAGAGGAACAGGATCAGGCCACCTGTGTGTTCATGCTTATGTGAGTGCAGTTTCTGTTTGCATGAGAGGCACAGAAAGAACAGATGAAGGGGAAACATAGCAAAATCTGTCAAATTCAGTGATACGAACAAGGGCTGGTATTCACTGTCCTTTCCAGTATCAGACCTAAGTAGTGTCTTGTGGAGCTTGGTGTTTGATTAGGTACTAAATAAAATGGATTAAATCAGTGTGTTCACTTCTTGAGAAGGCTGTTCCATTGCAGGTGTATGTTTTCTCACCATTTTATGACTTTTTCCAAAAGCAGTTCATCAGCCAGTATGTATTGTTACTTGTTGAGCGTGAACAAGATTGCCTAAAGGTTAAAAATTATAATGCTCAGAATGAAAATCGCTGTCATTCCTGTGTTGCCTCCATTTGGAATGCATAATGCATAATTCACAAGTGTTCCCCAGCATTAAATGGGTTAAAACTTTAGTCCTTCCATCACAGTACCCAATGATTCTCCTTCAGCTTTTACTCAAGCAACACATTTCAAAATAGCATGTTTTTGATAGAGTATCCATTTTATCCTGAAACTTTGTTCAAATAGGATTCTAATTAATCTCTGTTGACATTAAAAAAACAGAACCTCAGTGACTCACCAATTACAAATTAATCTTAATGGATGGATTTGCAAAACTTTATTTTTTGTTTAATTCCTCTGACAGATGTCTGAGAGCTTATGAGAAGGTACACAGGCAAAACTGCTCATGAAACCTTGCTTTATCAGCTGGAAGAAGTTACCAACTTGGAAGGCTTGTCAGCAAGCACAGGACATTCATGACTGAAGTCAGTAGAAAATTAAGTTTATAGATCTAGTCCTGCAGCTCTTCAGTTTTGGAGCTGCTGTTGAACACAGATACTTGTGGCAGCTCAGCACCCCTCAGGATTTAGCTCTGTATAAACATGAGTAAACCAGGTAAGCCATTGCTCAGAAAAATCTGGAGAAAAGTTGTATTTAAAGGCTGTGCTTGTCTTGAGTCATGTGACATTCTTGGATTTGTGAGACTTTTATATAGTCCTTGAAATACTGAGATTACATCCCTCCTTTCTTCTACTCCCACTAAGAAGTAAATTCCAAAATAATATTCCTCTTGCTGAGGTAGTAGAATAAAATTGCCATGTTGCAGGCAGAGTCCTGTGTTTGTTGAAGAGGTCTCAAGAGAAATTTCCAAATGTGACATGCAAATGGGAATTAAGGAGTTGAAAAATCAGCTTTTGGCAGTAGAATAATGGAGTTGCAAGATTTTGCACCAAGAACAGGACATTATAATTTCAATATTGGCAAAGCCGATGGAAATACTAGCAATCTAGTGTTTCAAGATGTAAATGACAGGTAAAACACAAGCCTCCCTCATGTCAACAGCACTGTTTGGCCTCTTTGACCAAGTCTGGGTGTCATTAAAAATGTAGGAACACTAGACCTAGATTCCAAATTTTTCCTGTTACAAAGTTCACACTAGTGTGCAGACAGTGCTGCTAGTGTGCAGCAAATATTCTTAAAAAGAAGAAAAAACACAGCAATTAAAAAAAAAAAAAGAATAAGAAAGATAACCAGATTCCTCAGTGATATTGTTGTTTTCCCTCAATGTTTCCTATGAGAAGCAACTTGAGCTGTATTTCTCATGGCATACAGAAACAGCCCTCGCGTGTTCCCAGCATCCGTGTACCGAGCACAGTGCTTGGGCATCAGACAGCTTGTCTGGTTGTATTTATAAATTCTGACTTGACATCTTAGTCAAATAACATAAAGTATTCAGATGTCTGTATTAGTAAAATAAAATCTTCAGAGACTTACCGGCAAAAAAGGAATTATTTGAAACATCAGCCAGGCAGTACTCTGACTCAGTGTTAGTTATATAGGTAAAAATGTTAACAAATACATTGCTGTTTCTTTTTTTTCTTTTTTTTTTCCCTCTGGCTATTGGCACATACTGCTCAAGAGAAATATGAAATATGCAGAGGAGGGCAGCAGGAGAGGAGAAGAACCAGATATAAAATAGAACTGAAAACCGTAAGTGTAGCATACAAAGAAATCTTTACTAATTTAGCTATCAAATTCCTGATTAAAGACTCCCATTAGAATCTTATGGCTGTTTCAGACACACAGTATGCCAGCACAGCAGTTAAATAACTATATCAGCACAGTTTGCTTAGCTGTTTAACTATTTTCTTTTCATGTGCTCAGCGCTGATTTAATCAAACTTGTTTCAAAATTTTAACAGTTTATTCCCTGTTGGGGTGGTGGAGATGATGAAGGAAATTATCATAGTTATTACCATCATTTTCTCTTTTTTTTAATAGTACTTGCTTTGTTCTTGCATTTTGCAGTTTGTTGCTTGGTTTTTTTTTCTTTAGTTAGTGAGATCTTATTAAGAGATTTTTTTTATAATTCTTCATTACTCTGCTTGGTAATAGGTCTGTCTGTGATGATGATTTATTCAGCTGAAAATCACTTGGCTCTGTTCTCTGTGTTACCTTGTATAACATTATCTTTTAATTTAAAGGCCTTGCCTTAGTGTGATTATTCAGCAAAGGCAGAATTGCAGCAAAGAAGGTCTTCAGCACTTGCTATTGCATTATTGGCCCTACCAGTCTTTTGGTCTACTGACTTTTGAGAAGCACCAAAATTACAAAGTCACAGTATGTATGTGTCAGAAGCAGATGTCAGATGACATTTCCTTAGATATATCCAAGTTTATTTTGAAAAAGAGAGACTAGGTCACTAAAGTGTGTGACCAGTCTTCCTAACTAGAGTTAAGATCTGTCAGCATCATTGTGGTCAGTTCAGCAGAAGTCAGCTGTAAGAGAAGCTGGGACAAGGTTTTTTCCTTGATGAATACTTTCAGGAAAAAAAAAATCTTGAGTGACATGTAGGAATCATGTCAGCTCTATTTCTGCTCAGAGTTTTCCAAATCTCTGCTGAGATATCAAACTGTTCCAAATTTCACAAGTTAAAAAATAGTGCTGCTGTATGATGAAGAACAACTGGAAGTTACCTGACTTTTGTTAACAGACATTTAGATATGAGTATGAATCAATATATTTGAGCATCTGTGTTTCTGTATTGCAAAAGAAATTCCAAACCCTTTAATATTTAAAAGTAGCCATATGCAGGGTGGTGATTAAATACTATAGTTAAAGCAGAAGGAACATAGTTTCTCCAGAAGTTGCTGCTCTAAAAATAGCACTTAGAGGAGAAATCCTACTCTAGTACAAAGATGATTGCTGTTAAAACTAGGAAAACTGAACCCAGCATGTGTTATAGAAGGCAATGGACTCCTCATTGTTGGATGGCTATGTCTAAGAGAGGGCTTTAGCTACCCTGGCCAGCCTCAATGGTGACCCCAGGAATGAATCCTCTGCCCATGGGCCCACAAACCCCCCTTTAAGTTCATGCCCAGGCACCCAAACACTGCCTCAGCTGAGCTGAGCTGTCAGTAGGTCTGTGCTCAGTCCGTCCCCTGTCATCCTGGCTTGCTGCTTTTCCTGGCTGGGCCATTGATGCATGCTGTAGATTGTCCTGTGTCCAGGCCTGCCTGGCTGTTCCCAAACAGATCTCCTGGGTGGGTCTTGAACTTGACTCAATCACCTTGACTGAGAAGGGGTTGTTTAGAGATGTGTCACCAACCCTCGTCCTGTTAACATCTTAACCTTGTTAAGGGTGCTAAGCCTTGCTGGGAAGGATGTGGTACTGAGGTTGCCCTGTGTTTCTGGCTTATAGTCCCTCATATGGCAGCCCTGCTGTTGCAGCTCACTGACAGTTTTCCTTGTAAGGATAGTAAAACTAGTTGCATGAAGATGGTAATGGAACTTCAGATAAATGATTTTTTATTTCTTTGATTTCTTTAAGTCTGCTTTTATTAAGTTATGTACTTACCTTCCCCATCAGCAAAATGTGTTTGGAAAACATTTTTAGATTCTCTGATAGGAGATTCTGTGTTGATGCTTCATTTGAAAAACAAAGTCAGCTAATTAAATCCCTTTCTAAGGAAATTCTTACTTCTTATGAACTAGATCAGATGACAGATAGAAAGATTCAGTGCAAAACAGTTGTCCCTTTCTCAAGTCTTCTTAGGAGAGCTCACACAGAGGGTAGAAAATGAGGCCAAAATAGACCACCTTGTTCTGTCTGAAAGCAGCCATCTGAGTTCTCAATGCTATTACTCTCTCTTTTTCAGAAACATAGGTATTTTCCTGCCACTTTTACCTGAAACTGTTTCCCAAAGTTCAAATAAATATAGTACTGTGATGGTGGGGTTTATGGCCTGCTACTTCATGAAAGCAGGTAAGAACATCCCTGCTTTCAAGGTTTTTTGCTGTAGTATGGTCTGCTGTACATCAGTGTGCTTCTACAAATATATCAAAATGCAGTTTGCAGCACTGACATCTATAGGTATCAGGTTTTGGAGGAAAATAAGCACAACCTTATCATCTTGTCCTAGCTTATGAAAAGCCAGGGGAAGAACCTCTCTTTTCCTCAAGAAAAGTGCAATTTTAGAAGGTATTATATCCCATTAAAACACTACTAAAAAGAGCAGTTCAACTTAAATCTAATGAAGTGGAAAAATTCCAATAATAACACTGAAAATACAAGCCAGATTCCCTAGCTCATTTACATTTTGATTCTCTTACCTCCTTGTAGCTTTTTGGATGCTATGGTGTTTTGGATGGAAAATTAACAATTTCAAAAATTTCAGGGGTGTGCATAGCCACTAGGAGGAGTTTAAAACAGGTTGTCTAACTTCTGCCTCTAAAGACTGGCTCACACAATAGGTTTCATCTGCTTTTGTAGCTTGTCTTCATAGAGTATATCTTAATGGTACAAAACCCAGTAGTGCAAAAGACCACATGCCTGCAAGCAGCATACACACACTCGTCAGCTGGCCAATGCCTGTGGAAGCAGAGCCATGGGCAGGGCAGTAACTCATACCTATGCTCTGTACCACAGCTCCCACTGTCAGACTGCAACAAAGTGAAAGGCTGGTGTGGAGGAAGCCTGAGCATCTAGCTACATAAAGCTACAGAAGGCTGAAGAACAGTTTAACTCACCCTTATTTCTTAATTTACCTTTTCCGTATTTCTGCTGTGATGTTTCTGGTTTCTAAACCATAAGTAGATTTAGAAGAAGACCCTTTACTAGAACATTTACTTCATGACTGCAAGATGAGAACTAGTTTTCATATCAAGTAAGTTTTCAACATATATTAAAACAGTGTACACGCTCTTGTTCTCCTGGGTAAACCCCAGGTTTGAACAAGTGTCTCTCCAAGGTAAAAATTTTTTCATTAAAACAGACCTTTTCATAGGTTAGGGGCCTAGGCAATAAGAGTTTCTGAGCAAGAGCTCACAACAGCTTCTTACTCTTGTTTATTAAAGATGGTTATCAAAGAAAATAATTATAGGTAAAGCTTACTGATGGGAATCAGTGTCTCAAAAGTTTCAACTCCAGGAAGGCTGGTGTCTTCACAGGTATAGACCTCAGGTTGTGTTAAAGAGAGTTTCTGTGATCTTTAAAACAGAAGCACAGAATTGGAGAAGGTCTCTTTATTGCCATGTCCAGGACCCCAAAGTCACAAGACTCAGGTCATAAAATCGCTTTCATAAACTCACTGAGCTCTAGCTGTAGATGTTTTGCTCCACCTCTTTCACTAAAAAGCTTCTTCTGATCATCCCTTCTCTAAAACTCTCAAGAAGTCTAATTGCTACAGTACATTTATCATACACCAATTTTATTCCTTTGTCTCCCTGGCACTATTGTCTTCCAAATAATTCCTTTCCATCCTGGTGGACTATTTCTCCAATAACCTATATGAGATAATTCCCTTAACAACAGTCCTATCTTCACTTGCACAGCTAGGTAAAATCGAACAAGTACTCAAGAACTGTACAAAGCGCAACAACAAAAAGAAAAAATATACAGGCTTGGAAACAGGAAATTTAATTATCTGTTGTGATTATACTTTGAAATAATGTATCAAGGAGTATGTTATAAGTGTAGCCCAGAACTGCAGTTAAATCATATATTCAGTTGTGCTGCTTTTACTGACAGGTACCTGTTGTGGGCAGAATGGAATCTTTGCACAAGGTTCATCAAGGAGATCCATCTTTTCTGCATTTCAGTGCAGAAATGATATTTCTAAATACCTTCTCAGAGTGGAGTCTTGGTGTGGAGTCTTGTGGATCCAATCCTAGCCCCAGACTTGATCAACAATTTATTGCTTTATATTATACTTATTTCTTTACATTTATATTATACTTTATACTTATTCTTTTACAACTAAAGGATTACATAGGTGTACTTGAGTCTTTATATGACTTTGCCCNTTAAAGTTAGCAAAATAATAATTAAGAAGATACTGATTTTCCCCACCTATACAAATGACCATGGATGCATCTCTTGCTTAGCCATGACGACTAACCCTGAGGGCTATGACTATTTAAGGGAGGAATATCCACATGCACTCTGAGAATGAGTATGTTAGAAGATTTTACCATTACAAAGTGGGACTGGGCTTTTATATAGTAAAGTCAAATGTCTCTAGGCCAGCTGTGTCAAGTCAGCAGCTTTAGATAAGTTACCAGTAATATCACTGATTCCTTTATCAGGAACCTTGTATCACCATAGCCAGTTTGCCAAGAAACGTTGTTTTTCCTCAGAATATTTTAAAATTACTGGAGTGACATTTATGCTATTGCACAGCTAGAGGACAGAGGCAGACATAACCCAGCTCTAACTTGTTTTTGGTACAGACTTATAATTTTTNCTAGTTTCAGCATTCTGCATACCAAGAGCAGTGTGCGCCCTCTCCTTCGTCCATCACTGATGGCTTTTTCAGATAGGGTGTTGTTCAAGCTGGCTTACCCCCACTCTAGGCAAACCACTCTGCTACAGTACCTGAATCATATCAATTAACGAATGAAGCTCAAAACATGCAGATCAACTAAAGGTGCATGACTTGTATCAACACCCAGCACACAGCAGATGCATAGATGATGACCTTTGACTGGCCTTTTCTCCATGTTACTGGGATCCTGTCTATCTAGTTGATTTTAATAATCACTTCCTAGCATTCTTCACAGCTTTCCATATTAGAGTCAA
Organism: Thryothorus ludovicianus; assembly: GCA_013397245.1. Classification (NCBI taxonomy): domain Eukaryota; kingdom Metazoa; phylum Chordata; class Aves; order Passeriformes; family Certhiidae; genus Thryothorus; species Thryothorus ludovicianus. The sequence goes on along the minus strand of VZTB01008730.1, from coordinate 19,687 downwards.
GAAACTTTGAGCTTCTCCTGTCAGGCCAAATTCAGAACTAAATCTCAATGTTTTAGATGATAACCAGTCACCAGGAAGTTCTAGGAGTGTTACATTATCCCAGTGCACAGTTCAGCTTCCAGAACAATGGTTTCGTGCAGTATTAGAGACTGGATAGGTTGGTAGTGACTAATTGAACATAGTTGGCTTGTGCCCTGAACTGGCTTCCACAATATATCTTGTTTAAGTCTTCCTTGGCTGAAGCAAGAAAATGCTTCCCAGCCTTGGACTTTTTCCACCCTTGTCTCTGCAGTCTGGGGTACAAATGTATAACTCAGCATTGTGGAAATCCTGGGAGTACCCAAGCCAAGCAACTTCCTCCCAGTGGAGGTTCTAGGAGGACAGGGGCTCTAACCTTCTGTCCTCTTGCAGCAGTTGTCATAAGCATTTTTAATTTTGGAAAACTGAATAACTTTTTAGAAATAAAGTTGGAGACTTTTTGTAAAGGACCCAAACAGTCCTTCATACACTTTAACATAGTGGCTATTAAAACAATGGAGTGAGTAGTCTCTTCTGAAGTTAAACTGTTAAACCTATGTTAAAAGAAGAATGTATGGGATGGAAGAAATCATTCCAAGTCACAACATATATTAATCTTCATCCATCTCCGTAAAATTTCATTTAAATAAGCTTCACAGGTGGGAATTTACCAGGTTCTTCATCTCTTAGGTTTGGTGAATTAGATTCTGCACCTGGTTTTGAGCATTTAACTAATCCAGAAGCAGGCTCTAACTTCTGACATCTTCCCTGGTATCTCAGCAAGGTCTACCCTCTGTGCCTTGCATTTTATTTCACAACTCTTTAGGACCATAATGTACAAAGTACATGCATGGCAAACATAGAAAAAAATCAAAGACTTTGTGTGGAGGTTTAAATATGTTGTTTCTCCTCAATAAATTTTCAGCTGTCTTGCTCTCTCAGTTTTCTTGCCAGTCTGAGGCAGATCTGTGCACTAGGACTGCAATATTTTTAGAATATACAGAAACATGGCTCAGCAGTTATAGCTTCTTATATAAAATGGGAAATTTATTGAGGTCACAGTGCTTCATCTGACTTTATTATTTTCACAAACATTCTGTGTCCCTCTTGAAAAAAAAAATTGTTGTCCTTCTCCTTTTCCCTATTCTCACGAACAGCTTCTCCTTCCTCAGTTACTTTCTCAAGTTTATACATCTATTTGCTGATACCTAGCCTCTGTTTTGCCAGGTTTTCATAGTTAAGACTGACAGTTATCTATTTTACTTCTGTAAAGGGTATGTTCATCATATCACCTGAAATAAGTTGATTTCATACACAAATGCTGTTGTGCAGTAGCACAGAAATCCTCTTGGTAGCAATGTTGTGATTAGAACCCCAAATTTCTGACTGGATAGATTCCCTGCCTCGCTAGTGAAAGCGCCACCTTCACCAGCTAAAACTCAAGTAATCATCCCACCTTACTGCCTGAAAGACACATATGTAAGGAATGAGTTGAAACTCACTCTGCAGATTTCTACTGTGTCATTCCTTATGTAAAGTCTATGTAACACAGACTTTGTGTGAAAGACATTTCACTTCTCACTTGGAAAAGCCCATTAAGGGAATATGCTTGTGAATAAACAAACATTAGCTGCTGAAAAAACACAGTGAAAATAAAACCAAAGGTTAACTGAGTAGTTCTTTAAAGTAAGCTTTTAACAAATATTTACATGGTGCACTTACCTGTTTAAGCTACTTTCTGCCATATGGCTGCATATTGAGTTTGAATTAAATATTAGCAAGCACTGGCTATAAAAAAGTATTAAAGCCTGACAATATGGTGAGGTAAACCAGGATATCTTGTTGAACCAGATGGCAGTCATTTATCAGGGGCCATGCTTTCAGGCCACATGTTCATCATAGTAAAAAGAAAAAACAGATAATTACAAAGGATATGGAAGTTAATATGAGCAACAAGTTTACAGTCAAAGGTCATTTTGGGTTAGAGGGGGCTTCTGATGTTGCTTAGTTGATTCCCATCTCCACAGAAAGAAAAGATAAGCTTGAAGTTAGACTTATTCCTGTAACAATGACCTTTTACTGTATAGAGGTGGTTTGTACAACCTTTCTCTGTAAGTATTTTTGTGGAGTAGGTAGATACTAGTTTTCATGGCAAACAATATGGTTTGGTCAGATGAAAGAAGAAATTCTGTAAGAAAAGATGACTGCAATATTTCTTAAGAAAAAATAGGGGGTTTTTCATGTCCAAATTTCTAAAAGTCATTTCTAATTGCTCCCATGGTCAGAATCAGCTGGTGGTTTTTTAGTATGCAGACTTAAGTCTTGCAAGGCATTTCAACTGATTCTTAGAAATATCTCTTCCACTTCAGTCTTTTTCCAGAGATATTAACCTTCATGATGTTAACTGTTGCTTTCAGACATATCTGTGAGTATGGGAATCAAGAAAATGGTATGGATTTAGGCTGCTTCCATTATGAAAGTAAACTTGGTAGGTACAAACAGCTAATCTTATTCTTCTCTATGCTCTTAATCACAGACCAAACTGCAGCTCATAGCTACTGAAAATTTTGCAGTTTTAGAGAAGCTGAAATAAACCTGTAAGTCCTTAAAATCTCTGGTAGATGGCAGAGGTGAGGAATTAACAGAAAGACAAATCACCCAATTTGCCAGTCACTCCTGTGCTAAAATGGCAAGTACGTCACTCATACATAGTAAAGCAGGTCAGTAGATTGGAAAAGTAGGTTTTCCTTAGCCATACCAGAAAAATTAAATACTGAAAACAAACTTTTTCTCTGCTTCCTTGTGAAAAACGGTCATTGTTAAACTTCAATGAACTATATTTTAGGTGACTATAAACCACCGAGTAGATTCTTTGCATGTGTTCATACAAACATTCCACCAACTTCAGTTGAGTCTATATTTTTTTCCAGTACACAAAGATGCCATTGCTTATGGCATGCATCTAGTTGAGACAAATGTGTGGAGATTAATAGAGGCAGCACATATCAGAAAGGGTAACAGATTCTTCTTACACAAGATATCCTCTCTGCTACTCAAAAATGCTAGATGACAGTATAAGTAAATTTTAAAGTCAAACTCCAAAGATACCTAATAGTTTTATGGTCTAATTACATCAGCTCTTTACTCACTGTAATGTTCAAAACTATATAAAAACCAAACAAAAAGACAACAACAACACTAAACTAATAATAACCACCAACAACTTAAATTTAAAAAAAATCCCAACANATCATATCACACATGTATCATATACTCAATGGCTTACAGTAAAAGACAAGTCTTGCATGAATTCATAGACATATATAGACTGGCCAAGCTGCTGACAAGCTAACTTTCATGTACTCAGATTGAGACAGTCAGCTTCATAAGCATCCTGTGAGAGCTGGTAAAATAGAAACCTGTGAGCCAGAATACATTTCTAGGTATTCTTACAGTTATTGCAGTAAACAGTGCTATTGTTCCATTCATAATGAAATGGAGTGGATAGGGCATAGGAGTGTTGTGGAAAACTGAGCTGCCTCTGGCTAGGGATGCCAAGTGAAACCTTTCAGTGTATAATCCAGGGTAGTGCCATGCCTGTAAAATGGCCAGGAAATGCTACCCACACTTGTTCTTTACTGCCCACACCAAGGCAGTGTTTACTCACCAATATAAGATAATGACAGGATGATTTCCATTTCAGTAAGAACAATGATAATCACCATAACCTAATTGCAAAGACTGAGGCGTACTATTTATGTTCATTCACATAAATTCAGTTTTAATTACTTCCATTTCATTTTCATCAGGAAAGAAGAAATGGAAAATGCAAAATTAACTCTTTCCAAGGATTCAGTGGGTTAGATTTCACCATGGCTGACAGAAGGGCAAGGGCTCATAGTTCCCAGCGGAGATCTGGAACAGAGAGAAATTGCTTGACCTTGTGCACTGATCCTTAAATATTGCTAAATGGTGCAAGCCAGGGCAGTTCCCAAGCTGCTATTCCATATTAAGTTAACCAATGCTTCAAGAATCTGCCTGATTTGCTATGTCAGCAAGGACATAGGACATAGCAAGCCTAGTGCAGATTTGTCTCAGCTGAATCCAATGTCCAGAAATGGGTAATTAAAAGTGCGGTACATAGATATTAAATTACAGATTATGTCAGAGGGAGATTAGTTTTTTTCTCTTCCACAAGTAAAATCAATGGCAGTCCTGCTTTTTAAAATCACCTGTCCTTGTGAAACAAGAGAGGATGAATGCTGATGTTCTGGTCTCATAGCTTCACTGTAGGTACCCTTTTTGCTGGAATAAACAGCTGCAAAGTGACGCTGGAGGAGCTGTTACCATCCAAATTCAGAGCAAGTGCTATGAAAAAACTTTAATCAGTGGAACTCTTCCAAGAACAAGAAGATGACAGAAGTAGCTTCCATGTGAACACCTTCTTTCAATCTTGTTACATCTATCTTATTAGAAAACACAGCTTACCAGAGCCACTGGTATTTCAAAACAATATGACAGATCTTACCCATTGCCCTTGCTTCACTATCTCATGACTGTCTAAGAGGCAGAATTGTTTCATTTTGGATGTTTTTCCAAATCTGGCATTCCTGTATTAGGAAGTAAAGCAGCCTGGCATGAAAATGACTCACTTCTTCCTCTGAACAAAAGCACAATTACTGTTTAAAAATAACTGGTGGAGAAATCTATCTGAGCTTCATTTTCACTTTTGCTTCCAGATTCCTCCTAAAGAAAATTCTGTTGAATAATCAGTTCAAATTTGAAACTTCTTACTGTCACGTAGCATAGTATCACAATTCATGGTTTTTTACCTGACTTACTTGCGAGGTTTTTATATAGACATGAAAATTCTCTTATGCAACATAATGTTGATTTATTGCTGGTATTGGGATTTAATTTCAACCTCTTATTGCTCTTGTGATATGAAATATCTTCTAGATGTTGCAATGACAGTGGGTACTTGTGGTATTATCCAGTTTAATGTGTTAGAAAATTTGGAAATGGGATATGAGCATGTATTGATGTTTCCACCTGAAAGATAATTGACATAAGATAGCATTTACAGCTTTTTATCAAATTCCAGAAGTTGTTTGAGTCCAAGCTCCATTCCTGAGATTGGAACAGTTAAAAAAGCCATTCTTAAACAAAAATCCCTTGAGTAACAGTAAGTCCAAAAGTAAAGTGTATCAAAGGCACTCAGATGACACTCTCCACAGTGGTAAACCACATTTTGTGACAGCATAGTTCTCAGTAACTTCAAGGAGATATGGTATCTGAGGAGGCATAGCTTTCCATCACTGCAGTGCGAATATATCCCCGTGAGTTCACTGTTTATCCCAAAGCTAAAGTGCTGTAATTTTCTTTTGAAGTCCCCAACAACAGATAGAAAAAGTGCAAAATATGGCATGTAAGATGAAGAATTTTCACAGACCCACACTCCCACTGTCTCTTGAAGCTGTGACAGTTGACAAGTATAAAGCCTCCGTGTGAGTGTTAATATCATCACCTTAAAGAAAGAAAATGCAATAGTATTAGTTTAAAATTCTCTAGTGATTTAAGAAAATAAAACATCCAGTTTTAACAACTGAGTGGTAAAGAGTGAAAGCTCAGTGTTCTGGATCATGCTGAAGTTACAGTTGGATCCTTAAAGCTGTCATAATTTACAAGAATGTCTGTTGCAATCTTTTCCAAGGAAAGAATTATCTCTTATCTGTAGTTCATATTCTGAATTTTCTATTACAACAAAGCTATCACTCACTTTCAACCATATAAATGAATAAACAAAACTGAAATCTATTTAGAGAGCATCCATGGTAACAATTGTCAGTAAATCTATGCATGTGATTAAAAGTGTGCAGAACTGGGACTTCAGTGATGAGTTTAAATATCCTACATATTAAGTTCTGATACAGCTTGAGCTGTAAGTTAAAACTGGTAACATTAACAATTCTTGTTCCTGTAACCAGGACTGTATGGGTCATTTCCAAGGCGCTGTGGTGAAGTGTCTGTGGCTTTTATGCTTCAACTACCTACTCATCATGGAAAAAAGGTTCTTTCCAGGGTTTCTTAAAAACATCCAATGCTGAGAAATATAAATGTTTGTCATCTGACTTACTGCATGTTACAAGTAAGACAAAGATTTTTTGTCATTAAAATGAAGAAGTAAAACTGCAAAGAGTGGCCTTGTCTCCTTTAATTTCTTCATTTCGCTAAGTGCACAGAAGAGGCTACAAAGTAAAAAATTCTACAAAAGTAACGCAAAAAGCCAGGGGAAGCCAAGCTATGCTTGGACAATATGCACTGGAATTATGTCTGGACATGCACCAACGCTGTCCTCCAGAATGCTGCTTGCCTTGAGCTTGTGTTCATTAGTGCATGGCATATGATGGCACTAAAGTTTCACACTGTCACATGATAAATAAAAATGAGACTTTGACTACAGCAAGGTTTCTAAAAGGTGAAAGTGTCTTTCTGAAAGTGTTATTTTAACTGTAATATCTACTGATGGCGGTGGATCAGTTACAGTTAAGATGCAAACATGATGACTTGAGGTGATTTGGAAATCAATGAATTCATGTCCTCTTCATCCAATCTCTAGCTTTCACCCACAAAAATTATTTTTTAAGCTGGTGACTTCTTCATGGATTTTTTTTTTAGCAGTGAAAAACATGGGTGGATTCTCAAAAAATCCTGTCCTTGGAAAAGCCGTGAGTTGTCTCTGTGTTCACTTGGTTAGCTGCATCACAGTATTACTCCATTTGTGCTCCCTGGCAGCCTCAGGGCTGACCTCGATATGCTTTGTAAGGGTCTTCTGGGACACCAAGGAATTATGACCGAACCAAATATCTCTCTACCTAATACTGGCCACAGCCTCTCTCCTCACAATTCATTAACCTGTCAAGCTTTTATCTACAGATAACAAAATTGATTTATATGAGGAGGTATATTAAGACTTTTCCTGTATATTTATAGTTTTCTATAGTGATATCTTTTTTTTTTCAGTTCAGTTCTACTTCAGAACAGTTAGATGCATCATGACAGTTTTTTAGGTCCTTATTATCTTCCCTCTGAAACATAAAAAGTCCTGGATGTCTAGGCAAGTCAGCTTCTCATAAGACAAGAAGTAGCCTAGAAGATGAAATAATATTCCAGAAAAATGAGATATCATTTTATTTTTTGTTAAAACCTGTAGCCTGATCCAACAGTATAACAGACTATTACCACAGAAATCTTGATGCTTTCCAAACCCACTTGCTGTGAGTATCCTTCTCAGCCAAGACTACTAGAACCCCAGAGGTGTGTGCTATGTATGAAAGCTATTGGTACCTCAGTAAATGGGAATCAGTATTTATAATTTTTTACATTGTCCAAGAGAAAGTCAAAATTTTAGAAACTGCGTTTTTAAAAAACTCAGGAAAAAAAAATTTAAACTCAAAACTACCCCTTATTTTTATGTCACATTATTTAGGTTGCAATCTACATATTTTTTAAGATTTTGGATGTAAGAAAGAAAAATCTGTAAATGTAAATTTTAAAAATTGCCTATGACTTACTGTTCTCATCCTTTGCTTCAGAGTTCAGTTTTTTTCTCCTATCTGATAAAGTAAATATGTAAAAATTTAGCTTAAACATGTCTAGATTTGAAAGAAACAATACAATTCAACAAACCTTTAGATTAAACTATAAGCAAAGTTAAATTTATTATTAAATCATATCAAATAAATAAACTTCTCTATGTTTCTTTTCTTTTAGAAAACTTGAATCAAATTCTAAAGTTATAGTGTTAAGACTCTCCTTTCATGACTATGAATAAATTTATCTGGTTTACTGGAGTCTGTTCATGTGCAAGAAAATACTAGAATAATAGTCTGTTTGCTTTATTACTTTTGCACTACTGCACATGCAAACAAAGAAAGAAATACTGTGATAGTCCTGTATCACACCATTTTAGTTATAGAGCCATAATGGAGTTGAAAAATAAAAATTCTGTGTTATATACTGTACCCACAATGTCTTTATATCTGTGAAGAAAACACCCTTCAAACTGTGCTTTTGCAGTCCTCCTTAACCAAGGCAAAGTTTGTTTGTGCTCTGTACACAATACTAATGGTCAGTTTTAAAAATTTATCTTTCCATACACCTTGTCTCACATAGGTAACACAGTAAGGAAAATAAAACCCAACTCAAATTGTCCAAGATCTCATTTTCTACCCTCATTTTCTACCAAAGTCACACAAATGTGCCTGGAGTTACTAAAATTTCCTAAATGTTGTTCACAGGAAGAAATAAAGAAACAGTGAAAAATTTCAATATCTGCAGCAAAATGTACCTTTTCTGGGTTGCTCATTCTTGAATGATTTTCTCTTCTGAAATATTATTAGTGCAGAGAGAAGGACAGCTACAGTCACACATGTTGGGATGATTAAAGAAATCAGGAATTTTTGCCCACTATACTGTGTACTCATTAAAGCTGTGAAAAACATGAAAGGAGAGTAAATTTATAATTTACAAAACAGGCATTGCTTATCAAGTTATTGGTTCTGTTTCTCCAAAGTCTTGTTCTGAGTGAACAAAGAATTTTTAAAATTTATCAGCATAGTGATTAACACTCACTTAATGAATAATTTGTTCTGCAATATTACTGTATAAAGCCTTACAAAAAACCAGTCAAATCTCTCATTTGTATGGCATTTGAGTGTGACACCATCCTATCGCCATCTGCCTCTGAAATATTTATATATATTGACGAGACCCCCTCTCAGTCTTCTCTTCTCCAGACTAAACAGTGCCTTCTCATAAGAGAGATGCTCCAGACCCCTGATCGTCCTTGTGGCTGTCACTGAACCCTCTCCTGTACCTCCTTCTCTCTTGTGTCCTAAGGAGCACAGAACTGGGCACAGCACTCCAGATGTGTCCTCACCAGGGCTGAGTAAAGTGGCAGGTTCATCTTCCTTGACCTGCTGGCAATGCTCTTCCTTGTGCACCCTGTTAGCTTTCTTGGCTGGCTTATGGAGAGTTTTTGTCTGCCAGGACTCCCAGGTCCTTCTCTGCAGAACTACTTCACAGAGGTCACACCTCAGCCTGCGCTGGCATGTGAGGCAATTCCTCCCCAGGTGCAGTACCTGACACTCAGTTGAACCTCATTAGGTTTCTCTCTGCCCAATCCTCCAGCTAATCAAGGTCCATGGAATGGCAGCAGAGCCTTCAGGTGGATTAGCCACTCCCCCCAGTTTAGTGTCACCAGAAAACCTGTCGAGGGTGCCTTTGATACCTTTGTCTGGGTTGTTGGTAAATTGGAGAAGCCTGGACCTAGTATTGATCCTTGGGGAATGCACTAACAGCAAAATTCCATCTGGATTCTATTCCTCTGATTACAACCTTCTGGGCTCTGTCATTTAACCAGTTCTTGGTCCTGTTCATCTAACCCTCATTTCCTGAGCTTACCCATGGAGATGTTTTTACCATGTCAAAAGCCTTGCTGAAGTCAAGGTAGACAGCTAGATAGAACAATTAAGTAGGAAACTGTCAGGAAAGATACCCATGCAGCTGAAAATATTTCCTCTGCAGGAAAATAATGGAAGCTACCCTAAAATTAAAATATATAAAAAAACACAGATTGGTTTGTTGGAGTGGAAGCTAGCTGAGACTACAAAGACATAAATGTTAGTGATTTGTTCAGTTTTCCAAGAATCAATATTGCACTAATTTCTAGAACTGAACTCCAGTAATGGACCATAGTACATCGTGTATGTACAAACACTGTCATGTACAAGTTCAAGATCATACAAACCTGAAGTGGAAATGTGAGCTGAAGTTTCTCCATTCAGTTCTTTATTCCAGAAGACACACGTGTAGTTCTCACTCATATTTGGTTTGAATGTCAGGATGCTGGTGACATTGTAGAGGCCATCTGCAGTCAGTGTATAGGTGGTATTTGCAGGTTCACTGAGATTGAAGTTCTCATTTTGCCAGAAAACCTCTGCCAGAGGAAAGCCTTCTGACTGGCATATAAAAATAAACTTGTCTTCACCTGGTATTCTCATTACTTGAGTGTTTATTCTCTTGTAAGATGCTGCATAAAAAGTTGTTGAATGAAATTGTTGTATGCAACAATATTCATTTTCCCACTTCACTTTCCCTGCTTTCCTTTAATGCTGTGTATTGTCTCTGGCTATATCTGTGGGACACTTACTTAAAATGATGAAGGGTGTTTTGTAGAACATGGCAAAATTGATTATTCAATCCTTACCATGCCTACAGCAAAAGAACACACCCCAGTACTTTATACAGAGTGGCAGTTGACACTAAATTTATAATTTATTAAGACAGAGGAGACAAATAGAATCTTACGGGACTCTTATTTTCACTTTTAGAATATGCCACTTTCAAAAAGTCTGATTTTCATCTTTGTCATAAGCATAGCTTGTGAACAGTGTAATATTTTCATATTAGAACAAAACTGACTTTTCAGAGGAGCTGATGTGGGTCTTAAGAATGTCTGTGTCCATTTTTGCATTTGATAAAGATTGTTATTTAAACATCTGTGTGGGAAACAAATGGTGCCTTGAATCACACAGACAATGCAATTAGTGGGAAACACCGGAAGTCTTTCAAAGGTCTGGTTTGTCATACTGTCCAGTAACATATACCTTTATTACTAATGCCTCTTTGGCTTCAGTGAACACAGAAAATCACATGTCCTTGCTCTGGAAGCTGCAGTCACTTGGGGAATTCCCAGCTGCTTGGGAGGTTGCAGCAGGGTTCCTAGGTATATCAAAGTATCTCTGAGAAACTTTGGGGAATGAGGAGAGGGTAGCCCAAGGACACAGGGGATCAAAGTAGAGGAAGGAGGTGGTGGCCCTGGAGTAGAGGCTGTAGAAAGAAGGGGAAGAGGCTGTAGAAAGAAGGGGAAGAGGCTGTAGAAAGAAGGGGAAGAGGCTGTAGAAAGGAGGGGAAGAGGCTGTAGAAAGAAGGGGGAAACTGATATATGTAGAAAGAGAACAGATGCTGTTCCTCCACATCACTGGGTGCTCCTGGAGATTAGCTGAACCAAAGGCTAGCCACCACTAAGACAACTGCTTTTGTTCAGCTGGGGGCTGAGCACAAAACCTTGATGAGACAACTAGCAACAAATTCCTGAATTAAATCTGAATTAACCAATTTCTACAAGATTATAGGAATTTAGTAGAGACATCTCAATGAGTATACACTTACATTTAATTTAACCACTTACCTTTTACTTCCAAAGCAATGTACTTGTAGTCCACGCCCTGGTAGTCAATGAGACAAAGGTATGATCCTGCGTCTGTGATCTTCACATTGGTGATCTGAAGGATGGCTCGTCCCAACTTCAGTTCACTGTGCAGAAGTGATGCTCTTCCTATATAATCAGGATGTTGGGATGGATGGAGTGCCTTCCCATTGCGGAATGTGTACACCTCTTTTGATTTCAACCAACCCTGCCTTTTCTGCTCCCAAAAAACAGTCAGGAGTCCTAGATCTACTGAGCCATTCACAGGGAATCTGCATTCCATGGTCACATTGCTCCCATACTCCACAGTGTAGAGCTGTTGAGGAACTTCAACTGTAAATAAAGCTATGTGAGAAAAAGAGAACAGTTTCATTTGTTTCATCAAAATATGGTCCAATTTTCTTTAAATTTGGGCAAAACTGTGTCAGGTAGCATACAGTTAGTATACTGTATACAGATAATCAGAGGTATATGGCTACTGATTTGACTAAAAGCTTTAAGCATTTTTTTTTTTCATTTTCACACTGGTATTTTTACCACATAGTTATTATATTCTATATTCTGCATTGATTACAGAATCTGAAAGATGAGGGCAAAATGACCAAGTTTGGGTATGTTTTGTTTTACATTTTATGAGTAACTTAAGGCTGGGCCAGTGGTTATGCATGGACATTTTTATCAAACTATGATATGGTCTCTTATATGTCCTAAGGTTGTAGTAAAAGCAGCGATTAATTGTAAATCTAATTTCAATGAAATTAGAAATGAAATTGTAAATCTAATTTCATTATCCTTTACAAAAAGAAATACCAGTGTAGTTCCTGTGAAACAGAGTTGCACTGGATAAATATGTATAGCTCAGAATTGCTATGTAGCAATTACAATCTCCTCAAATGTGGAACCATGTGAGTATTTTCTGATCTCATCCATTTTCTCAAATACATGCAACAGTATTACAGAAAATATATCAAAATAATCTTAGCCATTCACCCAATCTGAAATGAATATTGTTATGAATAGGTTGCCATTGTACAATGTACCTGATATGGCAGTTATTTATAATACATAATTTAATACCTTGTTACTGCTTTCCATTTTGGATGCACCAAAAATTGGTACACATTTCAGGAGCACTTGGAAATGTTGGTTGTGACATTCCAAAGAGAAGACCATGCAACTGTTCATGCATTCTTTTTATTGTATGTGTCTCTGAAATACTTACAGGAAAACTTTAGCATTGCTAGGTTCCCCTTAGCAATGTTTGTTTATTCACTCTAATACAACTGTAACAGGAAAAAATTATGTGAAAAAGTACCAAGCTCT
>VZTB01008724.1:26770-38578 GCA_013397245.1 Thryothorus ludovicianus | reverse complement strand
TCCTTTCTCTCCTTTCTCTCTTTACCTTTTTTACTATTACATAAAATATAACAGATTTTTGGCACCAAGATGAAACATCATTTGGTTTTAATTTTTTTTTGTACATTTTGAATTTTTCTGGCTTTGATCCTCTTTATTCACAGGGGTTCCTCTCCTCTTCCGTGTTTAAACTGAATTTTAACAAGAAGTATGTGAGAACAGTCATATTTTAGGATCCTTAGTCCATGTTACGTTGTAACATTCAAACAATGGAACCACAAAACTGGTCTTTCTCTCAGAAAATATTTCTCATGAACCAATCTGCCTGATTGAAGAATAATAAACAGAACTTTTCTCCAAATTCAGCATTTATTTTGGAAAAGTTTTATGCTTCTGGGTCCTTACGGTCATATAAATTTTATTTTATAGATTAGTCATGAAAATATAGACTCATGATAGCTTCCTCAAAGTAGTAATTTTTTTTCTTTAGAAAGAGAAAGTGCAGAGAAAGAAACAAGACTTTTGAATAAAGATATAAACCCTTTTTGCAAAGATCAAAAGACCCACAATTGTTATTTTTTCAACATGAGAGCTATGTAAGGAGGAATATTCCTGAACCTTCATAAGCTATTTCCAAATCTAAGTATCTTCAGATCTAGGTTTCTTACAATTGAGCAGCTGTATGAAACTATGAAGCTTATATGTGAAGCATTATGATGGCTAGATAGTACTGCTAAAAAAAAACTGCCCTGGAAGTTTCTCCTCCATAGGACTGTGTGGAAAGTGTCTGTAACAAATTTCGTTGTGGTTTCCTTTGTGCTAAGACAGCACAATAGACTAGGGGAAAATAATTATTTCCTTTTCTGAGGAAATATTATGTTTTGCATATGCATATAAAAATAACTGACTTTACATGCTCTGATTTACTGATGTGGATTGCTGCCAGATGCCTTTCACTGTTATTTTATTATGCATACACCTGCTGTGTCCCTCCATTCCCCATTCTTTATAGGGGGCTTTCAGCAATAAAATTTAACATGTTTGCTGTTCTAAGCAAATTATCAAAATAGGTTTTGATTGATACGCTAGATGGTAACTTGGCATAGAACTTTATGATCACAGATTGTGATAGCTTCAATAGATATTTTCCTTTTCTACTGATTTGGCTTTTAACCTTTACCAGGAATAATGATTCTGTAGGAAGAGTACTCACTTAAGCATAAAAGATTTGGTAGAAGATTCCTAAGGGATTTGATAAGCATATCTTGCAATTTATTTTTGATTTTGTTAATTAATTTCAAATTAATTGCATGATAGAGTGAGGATTTACTCATGGTCATCTTTTGAGTCCTGCCATGTTCTGTGTTACTGTTCACGAGCTACAAAATGAAGCCTCTATCTCAATTGTTAACTCATGTTTTCTGAGAGGTAGAATTTTTGAGTGAGTTGTTGTGCAGTGGTTGCTAAGCATGCTCCTGCACATACCCTTTAGCAGCTGTTACAGGCACTGTAGAGTTATGCAGGCAGATCGGGAGGATCTCTATATCATCCCCTAGTGTTTACTTACCCTTAATCTCTTTTTGTAGCAGTTATGAAATGTATGAAATGTGAGTTATTAAGCTTGAATTAAATCAATCTTTGCTGCACCCAAATGCTCTTACATTTTAAAATTTCTTATGTTGTAACAGGCTTCTTGAAATTCTCTCACTTTATACATGTACTTAGTCTAACAGGCTTGTTGAAATTCCCTCACTTCATACTGTTGTGGAACATGGTCCAGTCCATGGAGGTCAGAGTAAGAGAATCACAGAGGACTTTCATCTCTTTCAGATTGTGTATTAAACCACTTTTTTTGTTGTTGTTGTTCTGTTTGTTTGGGTTTTTGTTTTGTTTTGTTTTGAGTTTTTAATTTTTTTTAATCCTCATTAGCATTTTGTAGTCCTTCAGATGATGTAAAATTCCTAGGGCAGTAGCCATCTTATTAATATCATACAGCAGGGAAAAGTAAGAGAGTAGGTAGAGTGTATCCAGAGATCACTGACCCTTAGCTTAACTAAGAGGTAACCTTGACATATCTATAGTTGTCTTTTATAACTAGAAATGAGTATGTGATTTATTAGGTCAGCTGTCAACTTTTGTTTGTGACTCAATTCTCAGTAACTATAGAAGAAAGTTTCTTTTTAGTAAGACAATGAGTAAGATATAATGATGATGAAGGAAGCCTTTCTGTCTACTGTACAGAAGTATATGTTCTACCAGCACATAAACTGACAAATATTTAGACAAATATATGGTATATGACATGTGGAAAATAAAAACTCTGTAGAAAAAAATATTATTTGATGTATCTGATTCTCAGCTGTACCTTGAGAAATGCTTGTAAACACACTCTCTACTAATTTGTGAAGAGTACCTGCCTTCTGTCTGTTTTGAAGTTTGCACTTGTCACTCTCTTTGCAGGGAAATGAAATTAAATTTGCAGTGTCTTTTTTTGAGAATACATCACAGCCATATCTGTGGATCACTCATTCTCTTTAAATTTTTCTCAAGGAATTACCCTCCATTAAAATATTTGAACACATTTCAGAGAAAAATGTCTCCATAGAGGGTGTAAGCATTTCAGTTCCAGTACATCTGTTCATACATTTGAAAGTGACATACAAGAATTAGAATTTCTTAAAATTTATCTTTTGTTGCAACATCATATTTACTAGACAAAAACGTCAGGATAGATATAAAAAATGCTATTAATAACCATCAGTTTTACTGGTTTTGACTATGAGGGGAAATGCAAGCAATTTTTTTCTGTCTTTTATCAAAATTCCAAGTTAGGTCATGCCAGGAACAAGATTAAAGATTTTTTCAACTAAGAACATAACTTGTTAACTCCACATAAGTTTCTTGTTTACAGACTCATTAGAAACTCATCAGAATACATGTGACTTCACTGTGTGAGAAGACTCAGGGTTTTTTTTTCATAATCTTTGTGTGTCAATAGCCTTCATAAGAATCGAAATTTGTGTAAAATCCTGCTTATATAAATCTACATGGTATAAATTTGCAAGCATTATTAATTTTGTGATACAATATGACCTACACCTTTTGTTAATGATATGGTGTAATTCCTTTGTCAGTGTAGCTTTGCTGTTTGCAATAACTGAGGGTGTGTAACCTAGTGATTACAGAGCATTTCAATTCAGTCATTAGATGAGATAAAAACCAACACCATTTACCCTTTTCTGTTATTGCTCAACAGCTACACACTGAAACATCTATCTGAATTGGAAACTTAGGTAGCAATTATGGAGCACTCTGCCTGCCGCAGCTACAGTGTCAGTTAAATGCCCTTAACTTCTTTATTAAGAGACCATCTCTTTATAGGCTTTCTTTGAGGATATTCTTCGTTTTATAACTTTCCCTTTCATGGGTCTTTTTTTTTTTTTTTTTTATAAATGGGATGCTTTATGTCATAGCTGTTTTTCAGCAAACCAGCAATTTATTATGCTGTGATTTCTAACAACACTGTACTCTCTGAGTAGAGGACAGTATTTGTATTGCTGAAATAGCCATAGTTAGGTGTACAGCAATCTAGCATAGAGGCAAAGAATTTTCATTCTTATTGTTTGTTTTACATAAAAACTGGTGACTGTGTGTATTTTTTAATATGTGTGTAAACATATACTATGAGACACAGTCAAAGGGCAAAAAAAACAAGGAAAGCTGCAAATATTTACTACATTTTACACACAGCTAGAGCATTGTGAAAAAGGTAGATAGGATTAAGTTTCATGTATCAGAAATGGAGAAGAGGAACTCAGGTATAAACTGATATATGTCAGTTGTCATATATACCTCAGCTGACACATATATAGTAATATATATTTGACACATATACGGTAATAACGTGCGGTGCATGATCTGACAAGCATATATGGTGAAAAAAACTACCTTTTTATTCAGTTGGAAGCGGCACAGCATAAATACAAAAATTAAACAAGTCTAGTGTTAAAGCAAGGAGAGGAATTTTCACAATCTAGTTACCACCTACTGGGCGTCAATGAAATGGTGATTTGCTAATTGATCAGAAGATTCTAACTGTTAAAGTAGATCTCTTATAAAAGCAGTGTCGAAGTTTACAGTTGATGGAATGATTTTTCCCTAGCTACAGGTCTTAGGTCCATAAAGAAAATCTGGTTTAGGATTCAGCCTACTGCCTTTCAATTCAGAATTCTTTTCCATTAACTTCAGCGAACTTAGAGTTAAGCTTTTGATATCATGTCCTTCAGAAAATCTAGGAAAAAAGATCAATAAAGTAACCAAGAATTTTCTGTTCTAAACATTAGTGATCTCTCAAGAACACCTGAGACAGCAAATTCCTTTAGTATGAGAATCTGTGATTGACACAACTGAGTACAACAGAATCAGACACAAATATCTCCTAGTGATGTTTGATTATATCAGTAGAGTGATCCTGCCTATTCACGTCTTGTGATGGATAGACTTTTGTCAGGTAGCAATGTCTCTTACTGTATAGCTCCTAATAACTATCATAACATCTGTTTCATGCAAAAAACTAGTCAACAGAAATAAAGAAGAAAGAAAAAAAGAAGACACTGTCACAAAATTGGCATTTGTACTATGTATATATATATTCACTTGTATATATGAAAATGAGAGGTGTTTAAGTTCTGATTTCCTTTGGACTGCTAGTTAAAAAAATCAAATTCAATTATTCGTCTAGAAACCTATGTCACACACATCATAATTTTTCGTGTCATTGTTAATCACACGTTTAGTCCATTATTTAACTGAGTTCTGTAGTTATGTAGTTATGACTGATACTGCCACATACATCAAATGAAAAATTTTCTTCCGGACCGAATATTCATCAGAATTGCCACGAAGTCTACAAGTAGAGAGTCCTGCGTTCGGGTCTAGGATTCTTCCTTTTGTTTCCTTCTCTCAGGGAAATCTTCTCCCCTATGCGTTGCTAGGAGACAATAACGACCGGGGCCTTGCGAGAGACGGCACAAGTGGCCACAGCTCAGGGCAGGGGGCCAGCTGGCTACCCTGGGCTTTTTCTGGGAAGGGCGGAGATGCCACGAGAATCATGCGGATAAGAGATGGGGCTGGGGCAGCTCCTAGCTCTCTTGTGCTCTCGGCGTTGGGAGGGGTGAGAGGCTGCGGCACTGTGGGGAGAATTCACTGCCGCTGCGGGGTTCCGTCTCCTGCTGCCTATCTTCTACAGTGAGCGGAGCTCTGCTGGTAAGAGCGGCCATTGCACTGCACTGGGACCTTATTTACACCCTACCTTAACAAATAGAGGACCCTCAGGAGAAGCCCTGGCACCTCCAACCCTCTTCCCCCCGAGGGAGCCCCTCTCTGCTCTGTTTGGAGCCGGGGTGCCACTGCCCAGCACACCGCTGCTCCGATTTTTATCTGCTACACTGAAGCCCCACACCCTCAGCCTGCTGAACTAAACATACAAATAAAGAAATGTTCCCCCTTTTCCCCTATCTTTGCCTGAAAGCCCTTTAATTTCAAAGTTACAGAAATTTGGAGAGGGGGGTCATGTTCTCCATTCCTTCCTTGGCGGGCACTTGTCTTTCAAACCAAGGCACGCTGATGTTTGGGACATCATTACATCTAAGAGAAGAGATGAGATATAGGACAATGATCCCTGGAGACCTAAACTGCATCCCTGCACTATTATCTGTGTGGTCTTTTTCACAGTATATCCTTTATCAGATATCCTTACATATCAATAACTTGTTGGTTTCTGTAGAATGTAAGAAACATTTTTCTGAGAAACACTTGACTTCATTGACATGCATTGGCCATTGTGAACATCAGTAATTTTGAAAAATCTGTAGCAATTTCACATACAGTTCTACACATACATGGCATACATAGTATGTGTGTGTATTTTTTCTTCATTGTAAGGAAAATGTATATGATATTCTTGAAACAGAAAGTTTTCAGCCATATTAGGTGTTCATAATAATTTAAGACAGATGACAAAGAAAATTTAACTTATCTCTCATACGAAAAAACCCAGTCCAATCCACTTAGCTGAAGATGAGAATTTTATGGGTAAGCCAGAAATCGTGAAAATTTACTAAAGAATGATGACCATAGGAGAAAAGAATATGACCCTCAAGGATCTTTGTGGTCTTCATATAAGACAAAACACTCTAGTGAAATTTATGGGTTACTTGGTAAGATTTTCTTGAAATTAAATTACTTCAGCCTTTGATATGTAGATATGGAATGACTAAAACAGATAGTGCAGCTGGGGTCCATTTAAGCTGATCACGATCCTAGAGGTCACCTGCAACCAGTCATTTTGACTGCAGTACTGTGACAAATGAGTGCAAAGCTTTCTCAGGCTGAAGAGTACAGACCCTAAAAATCTATATTGTCCTCAAAACCTAAAACTGAGTTTTCACTTTAGCACGTGGAACTTAAGGCAGAAGTATTAAGGTGTACACATTTAACTGGAGAGTTAATCTAATGTTGTTAGAAAATATGCATTATCATAGCAAATGAAATTGGCAGACTCCCCTTGTGATTTGTGTTAGGTCTGAATTGAAAAGGAACTTGTAAAGTATTTTTTGGAGACTCAGCGGTGATTTTACCACTCTCTACAACTCCCTGAAGGGTGGTTGTGGTCAGGTGGGGGTTGTCTCTTCCTCCAGGCAGCAGCTGACAGAATCAGAGGACACAGTCTCAAGTTGCACCAAGGGAAATATAGACTAGATATTAGGAAAAAATTTTTCATGGAAAGAGTAATGAAGTACTGGAATGTTCTTCCCAGGGAGGTGGTGGATTCATCATCCCTGGATGTGTTAAATAAAAGACTGGATGTGACACTTAGTGCCATGGTCTAATTGAGGTGTTGGGTTGGACACGATGATCTTGGAGGTCTCTTCCAACCTAGTGGTTCTGTGATTCTGCTTTACTTACAGAAACCTTGGGAAAAGCTTCACTATAAAGCCTGATAATCAGCTAATTTCTTTTGCATCAAACTTTTTATGAGGCTTAATTAACTTGTTTTGACGATAATCCCTTAAAACTAGGTATGATAGTGTGTCTCACAATTCCAGGATGTGTATGTTAAAGAGCTAAAATTGACTGTATCAACCTGAACAGGATTTTTCCTTTCTGCAACTGCACTATTCGGTCAGTTTGATTCAGAGTACTTGGAACTTGATTGATTTAGTGTTTGAAGTTACATTTTGGTTATAATTTGAAAATGCAATCATACATTTTTACATTTTAAAATAGTTTGTAATAGTGAGATTTTACCTTTATACTGAGAGCATAGGTCAGGATTCCACACATCTCCAGACAAGCAACTATCTGTTTTACACCTAAGATAACATTTACAACTCTAGAATTTAAAAGAGAGGAATTTTAATATCTATTCAGTTTGCTTTTTTCCAAATTAATAGTGTCAAAAATGATCCACAGACAATTTTTCATTTTGTCTACAAATGGATTATCAAAGAAAAAAGGTCTTTTGTATATTCTAGTATACTACTCATCTTTACTTAGGTGCAAACTCTTGCTAACTTCTGAAAATGTAGCAGGATGTTGACTGGTGATAGATGGCATGCTGTGTCTTCTGTATCTTCTAAAACCCTTCCAACTGTGATTATGCCACATATTTTCTCACGCTCTTTTGAAGTTTCCAGTGTACCTACAGGGAATAAATATTATTTACTGAGATTGTAAACTGTTCTTGTTGTTTGTTTCAGTGGGAGATATGAGAAACACAAATAGTTTCTTTGAAAAAACAGCTCTTTGAAAAACATGAATAAGTTAGTCTCCTTCTGTGCATTTGCTTTGTTGTCCTACTTGTAAAGACTATGAAAAGGATATTTCTAAAGCACTAGGTGGCTTTTTCTTAATGCTACCCTTAAGGCTTATGAACACTGGTGGAGGGCTCATTCTAAAAATAACAGAACTGAATTTACATAAACTTTTTTTCTGCCACTTAGGTCAGCCATGAATTGATAGTTTCTAGCCATAATAGATTATATTATGGGTTTCAAATCCTTCCTTCAATTAGATTCTGATGCTTTGAAAGCTTAACATCTTTTATTTGTGCAGCTTTGAGACCTATCAAGAACCCTTTCCAGGCAGTCAGTTTGTAAAGTAAACACAGAGCAACTGGGCTTTACAAAAGCAATCTTTTCCCCTCAGCTCATCTTTCTTCTATTTTGTAACTGAATTTGATGAAATCTAAGCTGATTTCATCATATACGCAGGCCTGGTTCCCCATAGCTAGAAAATTGTTCTTAATTGCTCTTCAAGGCCAGAAGTATACACACTTGAGCCCCAACTCTTATATCAAGTTACCATTTGCTAACTACCAGTTTTTGAAATAATTTCTAGGCATTCATTACTCTAGGCTGTTTTCTAAATAAGTCTCTCTCTAAAGCATAAAACATACATATATAACACTTTGAAATATCTGCTGATACAAAGTTTTACAGAACATAGATAAATGCTTAATCTCAAATTAGAGATAAAGAATAATATCAAAGTTCTTTGCTGACTGTTTTATTGCAGTGCAGTCCAATGCTAAAATATTATGCATAGAGTTGTCAGAATGTTTCACATCTACTACTTTCTCTTTCATCAGTTTTCTTCTTCATAGGATTGGCTTGAAAACAAGGGTTCTGGTTTTCTATGTAAACTTGGAAACTTTGAAAATTTCTGTTCTGCAAGGAGATGACTGAGAGATTTATTTTCCTTGCAACAATCTCCTTCAGAGAGAAGACTGATGATAGCAAAAAGTAAGTCCTCACAGGCTTTTTTCTGGGATATGGAGTATTCATAACTTGTTTTTCTTTGTCTGTCTGTAACTTGAGTATTACTACAAATCTGTAATTTGTCTGGCAAAGTATATTGCTTGTCTTTGAACAACCAGCCCATCTTGATCATGAGAGTTTCTCATAAATGTTACTTCAGAAAAAAATACAAATTAAACTTCTGTCAATCCCCCTCTTCTCCCCCCACAGATCCAGGAAGAATTCATCATTCGCTCTTAAACGTGAGTGTTTTTCGCATGGATAATATACTTAGTAGAACAATTTTCATTTAACAGTTCTTTTGTTATCAAGGACTTCAAGACTATATGTATTTATTAATAAATAAATAAGGCCCATTACCTATTGCTGCCATCTCTTTGGAAATAACTATATTGCAACCTGAGTTTAAAGAAAAACGCCTATATTTTTCAGCTTGTCTTCAGCAGTGTAAGTAAAGGTGAGTTTGTAGTATTATAATTTTATCTACCCTCTTAAGTCTTACAGAAATACAAGAAAAAGTGTTCCAGAACTTAAACAGGATGCTTTAGGTTAGATTGTAAGTGTTCCAAAAAGCTAAATAATTTACTTGAGGTTAGGTTGTAATTTATTATGCTTTATTAGGATATACACCAAAGTGGAGAAAAAAGAATTCAAAGAGTCTGCTCATATGTAGGACATATCACTTCCTCATATCTATCTTTCTTTTCTTCATTCTGCCTTCTTATTTAGAGTGAAAAATTGCTGCTATTTTGTAGGCTGAAATTAAAGATCTTATTCCAGCAGTACCAAGTATTTTTTATTATCTCAAATATTGCGTTGGACGACAATCCTTCCCTTTTTAATTATATACAACTATAGAGTAGACATACTTGTGCTTGCACACAATTAGAGGACTCCTTCATCTGCTTTTATACTGACCCTATTTTAGAAATGGGCTACATCTCATAAAAACATAAGTAGGGAGAGTGGCTCATCCATGGATGTATCTATCTGGACTTGAGGTCTCCACATGGAGACATTACCACTACAGACTTGTAGTTTTTTCCCAGAAACTGGTTTATGTGATACAATCTTGCTCATAACAAGAGAGCTGGGCACAGATCTTTGGTATACATTTCCAGACTAAGCTTGAAAGTTCACCTTTCGAATACACAATTCTCCATTTGTCTAGATTAGGTGTGTTAGAAGCATTTTTAAAGCCTATTGGCAAACAAAGTTTTGGGAAAAACCTTACAATTTTAGAAATGTGTGAAATACATCCTTAAATAAATTAATACAATAGCAAATACCTCAGATCTTCAAGCTAAGTTCTTTGTCAAGTAGTCTTGGAAGCACTGTTGGAAAACTTGGAAGTTTCTGTGTTTTTTCTGCTACTGTTGTCAGTTTGTGTCCTTCCTAACAAGCAGCTCAAAGACAGCTTGGGCCTCAATGGAGAAGTAAGATTTTGGAGGCTAAAGTCATCAGCAGGGCACCTAGTTACCCCAATGTTCACTACCCAAGACTGCAGAATGATTCCTTTTTTGAGATTGCATTTTTTCACTTTTTTCTTTTCATTCTTTGTAGCATTTGCGTCTCCCTTGGAATCATGCTGAGTGAAATATTCAGTATAAAGAAATGTTCATCATGGCATGAAATGTGTTGTCCCTCAAGCCTTAGTTGATAATGACATGGTGTTTAGAAAGTGATAAACTAAGGTGTTTCCCTTAGCAACATTATTGTTGTTAACATGCACTTAAAACACTGTCTTCTGGTAATGGGGATATTGTATTCAAATTCTTCCTGCTACATTTTTGTTCTTTCAAACTTGAGAAGCTTACTCCTGTGAAAAATTGTACAGGGTAAAATAATTTCCTTCTTGCTCCTCTATCATGCTTTCTAGACTACTTTGATATTTTTACACACTGTGTTTGTCAAACATGTGAATGCCAACCCTTACGTATTCCTGGAAGGACACAGGACTCAGAGACTGGAGAATGCTCCTGAAATAACTGTATTACTGAATACGGATGTAGTTACATTTTTCTTTTCATTTTCTAGAGACAATTGATACTTTAGTGTTTCTTTAGTTACTATTAAGAATTGATGAGCTTTATTTGAATAAATTTTGGTGTTAGAAAATTGGGAGGTCTTCTAAGCACATTCACACATAACTTGAGATATTATTCTCTCAGGCAGTGTTTTCAAATCACAAAGGTTAAGATATGATTCACATGGATTTTAAAAGTCTTTGTCAGTGTTTGACCATAAAGCTTTAAAAATGGGATATGTAACCACTATGAAAAATATTCTAAATAAGTATTTTAAATTGATATTTGTACAGACATATTTGCACAATGAATAAAAAGGTCCTACATTGTACAGAGCAATATAAGGGTAGTTCAGACCACATATTTGTAAAATGTCAATTCTATGCATCTTTCATCGATCTGCCCATGAAATTATGTCTGAAATTTACAAGAATAAGAAAGTGAATCCATGTAATAGAAGTCATAATTTCCCAAGATTTTAGTGCATGTTGTTGTTCAATCACATACTTTTACAGATATCTTCTTGCCATGAAAGTCTGTACCTTAATTGTCTTAAACATGAAAGTAAGTAAATACACCTGCTAGCTCCTTAAATTTTACTCCTTTCTTTTATTTGAATCTATGCAGTTTTGTGCTCTGAATGGTATTTTGCTGCAGCTCATACTGAGTTCTCCTAACTAAGATAAAAATTTTGGTCATCCAGGCTTTTGCAGTAACCTGAATTGTCCTTCATTCTTCATCATTATGGGTTGCTGGCTTATATTTTTGGTAGAAGTTTTGTATCAAATTTACTTCAGTGAACAGGATAATTTCTAGTTTTATGCTTAGAAGAAAAGGAAAT
Organism: Thryothorus ludovicianus; assembly: GCA_013397245.1. Classification (NCBI taxonomy): domain Eukaryota; kingdom Metazoa; phylum Chordata; class Aves; order Passeriformes; family Certhiidae; genus Thryothorus; species Thryothorus ludovicianus. The sequence goes on along the minus strand of VZTB01008724.1, from coordinate 26,912 downwards.
GTAGGTAAGCTGCTTTACATGCACTGTTCCCTAACAGATATACTGCCTTTATTACTGCAATGCTTTTTTTTTTTTGGTTGGGGATTTTTATTCAGTTGGTTGGTTGAGGTTTGTTTGTTTGTGGTTTGGCTTTTTATTTGTT
>VZTB01008724.1:3258-22308 GCA_013397245.1 Thryothorus ludovicianus | reverse complement strand
AAAAATAATTCAACCATAAAGTGAGTAAATGCTCCACTGGGGAAATCCCAAAGCTTTCCAGATATGATCTGAACAGTGATGAGTGGATTTGGGGAAGCAGTCAGTCAGCTAAGCAACTAAAGGGCCACAAGCCCATGACAAAGCATTGATTGACAGTTCAGAAGCAAGCAAAAAATTTTTTTATCTTTCATATGAATAATAAAAGTTTAGGATTCCTAAGTCAAGCTGATAGACTGGAGAGGAGGGGGAGCTAATGTAAATAAAATGCTGTGCTGTCTTTGCCAAAGACTAGAGTAAATCCTGTGAAGAGACCAATTAATTAATGTCAGTCTGAATAATGATTTGTGGTGGTATCTGTAACAGAAGATCCCTCAGACACTGCAAGCTGTTGCCTTAGAAATTGAGCCTCTCTAATTAGGTAGATGGCATACAGGGTGGATCCTTCAAGATGGTTCACCGTCTGGTCCGACTAACATACAAAACAAGCGTCAACAGTGATGAGGCTAGCAAAGATAAATGAAAATGAAAGCCCCAGAAACAACAGTGCAGGGACTTGGTGTAGCAGGTCAGTGCAGAAAAACTCCTGAAGATAAATTAGAGTCAAATGATCTATAAAACATATGGAAAATGATAATTTATATTGCGCCACATTGCAAGGGCAGTCACTACATATTTTTGAAGAATAAAGAAACACAGGATGAGACAATTTACCAATAGAAGATGAAGTGCTAAAAACACAGATACAAGGAAGAAAACCACCAGTTTTTGAGTAATTATGTAGTATATAATTTTTCAAAAAACAAAGGCCAGTACTACATGTTCGGTAAACAATATTGCTGGCATAAAGTAATTACCGAAATACAGCGTAGATGAACATTTCCTATAACAAATATAATAGATGCAGGGAACATACAGATAACAGAAATTGCACACAAAGAACCTAAGCATAAAAAGCATCCTGAAGCCACTCAAAAATTAATTAAAAATCTGAATTTCACCTTATTCAGAACTGTTGGTATAAGTAATGTATAGAATTTATCAACAACTAATTTGATGAACAGCCTAGAAATCATGGCAATAATATTTTGTTACACTTGTGTATCAGTCCTTTATCTTCCTGTGTAAAGTGAATTGTTGTCAGACTCATTTCCTTTCCTAGCTGACAGGGTAGATGTGGAGGTTTGTACTGGAAACAAAATGAAACACAACCCCTAAAATAGTGTTTGGTGTACATGTCTTTGGCCTCAACAACAAAGCTCAATATTCTTTGCCTAATTACTAAGCCAAGCTATTCAGAAGTTGTGTGAAACTGCATTTAGGGACTTTATAACGTATCCTACTTCATCCATCAGCACCAGAGGCTAGATAACCTCCTTTAGAGGAAGAGGCTACATCTGTGTACAATTATGTCTCTCTATCTTGTTTCTCATTGAATATATGATGCATTACTTTGTAGTTCAGAAATCTTTGAGTGTGTTCTGCTGAAGTAAGAATCTCTATTCATTGTGACGATTCTTCCCTTACTCGCCTTCACCCAGTTCATATTTAACGCTTATACTCACAATAGTTGTTTTGCTTCCTAGTTCAAAGTCATTCTTGGAATCCATCTCTGAAAATTTTTCTTCATGGTGTCCCATTAGTCATCATTCTTCTGCTCCTGTATGTAACTTTCATTTGGCTTTTCTTTTGTTTCTTTCTCCTTTAGCAATTATCCTTTGGAACAAATGCGAACATATCCTTGCCATGCCCCATCTAAGGGCTCACTATAGTGCTGAGTTAATCAAAGTGGCTTTAAAGCTGGGGAGCCCCAAAAACTAGTGACCAGATAGATGAAAGATCAACTTTCCTGAAATTCAGCCTAGCATCCTAAGCTTCCCTTGTTGCAGCCTATACTCCTTCATTATTAGCCTAACATTCAAACCTTCCTTCGTACTGTCTAAGATGTTTGTTTGTTGTACAAACAAGACAACATGCATTCTATTTCCATTTGCTTATAATTAATGGTGCACATAGGGATACCTTGTTTGCCTTTCACACATGTGATGCCTTCATTCGTGCCTACAAACAACTGGGCATTTTGTTTGTTAGTCACCTTGGCTACAGTTGTAGGGAAATACTTTCTCTGTGTTATGTTTTTTACTGATTTTCCTAAAAGTTGGTTGTTTTTTTTCCCTGGGAAAAAAAATTACAGAAGTACCCTATCGAAACACCAATCTGCATTCAAGCAAAGGCATAAGGTACTTAAATCATGTACCCAAATTAGAGGGTGAAATATATTTCTTTCCTCAGAGAAAATATCAGATTAGTCACAGTAAAATTCCAAGGTAATTTGAGATGTTACTTTCAAAGTTTAATTTATGAAGTACATGATACATTATGGCTTTGACATCTGTTTTATTAAAATGTAAGCAGTCTTAAAAGGTAAGTTCTTTGATCCATCTACTAACTGAAACATTAGTTTTCATGTGTAATTGAGGATAAATTTTATTTTTGATTGGCATTTGAAATTATAAAAAAATATATCAATAGTCCTCTTAAAAAAAGGCAGCACAGTTCCAAATTTGCATTTATTTATAGGAGAGGATTACTAGAGAGTCAACTATACTAGCGAATTTTTGGTAAAACACAACCTTATGTATTTATATCTATGAATATAAAGCATCCATTAGACAAGGATTTCTGGTATGCTGTACATTTTCTTTGCAAAATTATTGCTAAAAGATTGTATATTATTATCATACTACTGGGAATGGTGATTTGCAACACTTCTGCTGCTTTAATCTCTTGCATATAAAGTAAGTGAATTGTGACTGTGTAGCTGCAATGCTGTATGACATCTTCAAACCAGGAAAAAATATCTCATCTTGATTTCCTCAGTGACAATATATTTTTCAGGCTTACATGAACATATTGCCACTAAAGCAAGTTACTTGGATCTTTGTGTGAATATTGAATTTGTCTTTTTTTATTTGAGATTTAAATTATTTCTAATGATTATACCTCACCTTCTTTGTCACGGGTTTTTTTTTCTTAAATTTACAAGCCTCTTATTTAAGACTTGTTTTTTTTTCCAGAAACAATACATTAAATATTTTCACTTACTTATCACAAAATTCTTTTATTTATTTTATTATCTTTTAATGAAAATAATAAATTTTATATCTTGAAATAAAAAGGGTTTGGTTGACTGAAAACAGGAATGAAATGTTAATTTAATAATTTAGAATGGGAAATTTACTTAACAAGAAAATTATATTGACAAAAAACACTCAATTTGTGATGCATCTATATCTATCTGTTACAAGCTTTCAGCTTTAGAAGTTTCAACTTTATGAAGTCCTGATGAAGTTTTGGTAGTACTCTATCAACTGTCCTGTCAATATTATGACTTCTATTTTTCTTCTTTGTTCTGTATACTTGCTTACACAGCACTGTTAATGAGCCCACCTCCCACTTCCAGCACAAAGTGCAAGTATTATTCCAAGTTAGTATTTCTATAGGCACATCACGATAGAAGCATTTAGAAAGTGACCAGGAATTATTTTCTGTGCACTCTCAAGTTAATATTACCTTTTTAAAGTTGTATTCCTTTCATGACTTTGATCAAATGAATTTACTCTTAGTATTGGTAACTTTCACAATTAACTCAAATGTGATTTCCATGTTATTTATTTTGTTAAAAAACAACCTTTCCATGTAAGTTTAGCTCTGCTCCTCGATATGGCATGTTTTCAAATTAAATCTGAAACTGGAAAAGTCAATAATCAAACTGCATCCTAACAGAGGCTAAAAGTTCTGTCAGGAATGGTGGATGCACTTTTGTTTTTGCAGCAAACATTCCTGGTAAAGTCAGCTCTGTACTCTGTACTGCCCTGCTCACCAATACAGAAAAGCTACTGCATCTGTAACTGGGGCACTGGGAGGCTAAGGTTGATTTTATAGTGCAATTTAAGGGTGTGACAGGATCTCATGTGGGATGTACTCGAGATTTGTTGATAGATCTTGCTTGAACCTTGATGATCTGCTGGCTTTAGCAGTACAGAACAAACACTCAGCTTCTTTGCCCTGTTTGTGTGCTGGTTCAGAAGCCTCACAGTTCTTGTTCCGTGTCTGACAACAGTGTTGATATACGTAAAGTTGATTCAGACTATCTGATGTGGAATTTGGCTCAGGATAGAAATCTCCAGATAAGGAGACTCTGCTTTATTTTTTATAGGATAGTGATTCAGGTTATCTCAACTGATTTTGAAGTTGAGTCTCATTTTTTCCGGACCAGTCAAGCATTTTTAATCCACCAACTCTTCCTAAATCTAGATTTTCTTCTCCATTATTTACAATGGAATTTTTTTAGATACACTCTTAAATGACAATTTCATTTTTCAAAGGTTTTGGCTGAAAGCAGGTTTAATTTTTTGAATATTTTTTTCTCTACTGGAATAAAATATTAGCATAAAAGAGCAGAGGTTCTCTGTCAGAATAGCATATTAGTTTGNAGGAGATATGTTTTCACATGCGCTTTAAGACATATATGGATTTGCTCATTATAAATCTATATTGGATTGGAAGGATTTAATTTACATTAAAAATAATTTACATTAAAAAAATTTTGGTTACATATTTAGACTGGGGTGTAAGTGAACTGATTCTATTTTGAAACTAGGAAACAGTGTACAGATTGGCAAACGGAACTGCCTCTGAAAGATTTCAAATATTTTTTTTGAGTTTACTTTTTAATCATTACAAAAAGGGAATTTAATCTCCAGCTGGACATAAATAACAACAAAGACTCTATGACTCAGCATAAAGCTGTAAGCCTAAAAGGGTCATAAAATATGAAGTTCCCTATTAAAAAAGTTTATATACGAAGAGAGAAACAAAACATTTACATTCCAGCTCCAGTCACTACATACTGCTTTATCATCTGAAAGACAAGAAAAATATTCAAGGCCATCAAAAATATCAAATGGTACTAATTTTCTGAATAGATATGGTGTTTCCTTTGATAAGATAGTATTTTTACCTAGTCTGAAACTATCTTANCAGTCATCTTCACACCTTCACACATGACATTTGTTTTCTCTTTTTTATCAGTAGTATAAAAATGCAGAGGCAAGAATATAAAATAAAATTAGCAATTTTTAAAGTCTGAAATTCACTGAATTGGTTTTGAAGATATATTCAAATAATTTAAGCTATTATAAATTATAATTATTAATTANTTACATATTTAGACTGGGGTGTAAGTGAACTGATTCTATTTTGAAACTAGGAAACAGTGTACAGATTGGCAAACGGAACTGCCTCTGAAAGATTTCAAATATTTTTTTTGAGTTTACTTTTTAATCATTACAAAAAGGGAATTTAATCTCCAGCTGGACATAAATAACAACAAAGACTCTATGACTCAGCATAAAGCTGTAAGCCTAAAAGGGTCATAAAATATGAAGTTCCCTATTAAAAAAGTTTATATACGAAGAGAGAAACAAAACATTTACATTCCAGCTCCAGTCACTACATACTGCTTTATCATCTGAAAGACAAGAAAAATATTCAAGGCCATCAAAAATATCAAATGGTACTAATTTTCTGAATAGATATGGTGTTTCCTTTGATAAGATAGTATTTTTACCTAGTCTGAAACTATCTTAGTTGAATTTCACATTTTGATACAGAATGGTGTTCATTTGTGATAGCCAGCATGTATGTGTTGCACTGCAGTTGGCAGTATAGAAAATTAATGTGTATTCTTGCATCCTGTTGCAGGCAGTTTTGGCAATAAGATAAAGTGGGCAGAAAAATCTTCTTTGTGAGTCTTAAAATAAAATATTTACTAAATTATTAACAAGCATACCCTGAAACAATGTGGCATATTTATCAATGTTTCTAACTCAGGAGTATTCACAATGGTTATATAAAAATATATGTAAAAATATGTATATATTCCTATTATATACATAACATATGCTTCTAATTTTTAAATGAATACATTTTTACATCTGTGTAAGGGGATATATAAGTATATATGGGCATGGAACAAAAAGATTGGTTTCACAACCCAATTCTGTTCATCATACAGTTTCCTTCTAGAAAACTTACTATGGTAGAAAAAAAAAAAGTACTCTTAGATAGAATAATATTTTCAATAATACATATAAAATTCCAAATCTGAAAATTTGCTCTGTTGATCTAAAAGCTAAAGAGATCAGTTTCCATCCACAAAGCAAGACAACAAATAAAAAGGAACTCATTCCTTGGCTTGAGCCAAAACTCCAACAAATAAAACGTTACTTGAAAATTAAAATATTTGGTCCTCTAAAGAGCAGCATAAGTACTAAGATACCTAATCTCTCATCACCATCTATACTTTAAGTTAAAAGCACCCCCAGGATTTATGTCTGGGATAAGAACCTAAGTACGACAATTATGGGTCAAGCGAAACTAGGATTAGAGTCAACAGGGTCCAGTATTTCTCACTCCTGGCAAAGCCCAAGTAAAATCCATTCCGTACTATGGATTCAGAAAGAACTGCAGATTGACAGAGGCTCAAGGAGAAGGGACAATACTTTCTTAGATACACCTCTTAGATGGAGGTGAACTAATACTTCCCATTTACTTATATATTTTGCAAATCCAAATGTTGCTGCAGAAAACCATTAAGATGGAAAGTTTTTTCACACAACCATAAATAATTATATTGTTCATGATATATCAATTCTTAGATTTTGGAGTAAAGTGTTAATTAGATTTAAAAAAGACATTTTCTTGATTACTGTATCAGGTTTAAAATTTGGTCCTATGGAGCATCTGTTATCTTAATGATAGTCCTAGAAATTAAAGTCACATTATATGTAAATTTAGTATTATCATATTATTTTTGAACCATACTACTGAGCTCGGAAGAAGTCCTATTTCTTTTACAGACCAAAAATCAGTTATTTGTGTAGCTATCAGAAATTAAGAAGTCAAGTGTGAATTATAGTTGGCAAACATAGCAGTTTGATTTGGCACCAATGCATAATAAAAGTCTTTAATACAAAGAAAACTCACTACAGTCATCCATGAAGGTAATTATATTTGCTTGAACTTCTAGTTCATAAAGGTGAAGCATAATAAAAAAGGTTATATCTGCCCTCACTCAATCTACCTGAAATTTCTTCCCATGTTATATTAAAATATCACTAAAACAAATTTGTAAAATAACTTCCTCTCACCTCAAATACAATCAAATGGTGTTCTTCAGACGAAGACAGGCATGCTTAGAGAATTATAAATATGATGGTAAGCAAGGGAGCACTCAATAATTCACACTTATCTAGAAGAAGATTTTACTAGCCTGAACCATTCCAATATTAACTAAATATTGAGGTTCTGATGTTCTGGGAAGAATGAATAAAGCACTTCACAACAGATATAGTGTTAAAGGCTGTCCTGTTTATGGTTTGCAATCAAATGATACAGACAGAGGATGCAGACACACAGCACTTGGGGAGCTGTACAGACCCTCAGCCCCTTTCAGCAGCCAGCACCAAGCACATGCATGACGTACTGTGGTCCTGCTCCAGCTGCTGATGCTGAGCTGCTCATTCTCATAGTCTGACAAGAAGCTGTTAGTTAGCTCCCATACCACTAGCAGAGACAGGATAAGTGAGATTATGCAGAGATGTAATTAAAAATTAATTTAAGAAGATAGGATGGTCTGCAGTAAGCACATGCAGGTCTTAGTCAGAAAAGATAATTGACTGTACCATTTTACATTTGACTATCCCACTTTATAATATTTTTGCCTACCTTCCCTTTATTCCTTCCCAGTCCCCTTCTCCTGCACAATTCTGCATCAGTTTGCACATTCTCACTAGCCTTCCACCTCCTGGTTTTCACCCCCGTTAGCTGCAAAGCCCTTCTTGCTGCAGTTCCTTGGTAGCCCATCAATCAGTGTGTTGGCCAGGTTTATTTCTTGGCTCTGCTTCCATTATGTTTACTTGTCACTTTTGTCACTCTGCATGTTTTGTTAATGGCTTCTCCCTTTTCCTTGCCATCCCCTTTCACAAGGTACTTGATCACATAATCCTACTGAAATGAACATTCCCATGTTCCAGTGGCCCCTTATCAATTTCATTACTACTTTCCTCATAGTATGGGTCAGATTTGTGCCTGTGTCTTGCTGTTTATAGCATTCTGCTTTAATTATTATTGCTTCAGAGAGCCTTAAGGGAGCTGACCCTCTCTACTACCACATAGAGTACAATATTCCCTTCCAATGGAGTACATATTAAACTCTAGTTGCTGACACATTGTTTGGTTAAAAAATCCTTTTGTTGTAAATTTATGCTTAAAGTATTGTTGGATAGCATTTTAGGTGATTCTGCAATGCACTCGCAGAGTTAGGGAGCTTAAGTTTCAATCTAATAAACATTCAGTTTTAGAACTTCCATCATTTGAAAAGGAGGTGAGAAGGAACACAAATCCAATTTTCTCTTCTTTCACAGGGTACCAAACCTAAATTTTTTGGGTAACATTAACCCTCCTTTGCTCTATCCTTTTCCTCTAAATGTGGAATGATGCCAAAATAATGGAAAACTTTCTATGCAAGTGTGAGTAGGGGTACAGAATTGATAGAGGGAAGAACTTCAGCTGAGCAAGAGGAAGAGTTAAGAAAAGTGCACTTGGCACTTAGTCATTTGACAGATCTCTAAAGATTTTTATATGTTAGATCTAATGCTGTGTGTCTGAAGCTGACTGTCAGCAAATATACCACTACCAAAAATAACATCCTCAGTAAATAATCTAAGCAAAACGAAAAGGGGTCCTAAAGTATTTAAGGTACGTATAAAAGGCAAAAGGAGAGGCTTAGGTGACCTATTATACACTCTCTGTATTGAAGATATATTTTCTTCAATTACTTCTACTTTTTTTTTCTTTAAAGTGCTGGCATACTTTCCTTCTGCAATTCAATTTGTAGCAGTAGAGACAGCAGCATCTTCTAGCCTACAGAAATGGGAGATGCAGGAGTACTCCCCAATAAACTTCTTTCATGGCAGCATTTCTTTCCTCTTTCATTATGTGCAAGACATCAAATGCAATCCCAGGGGGGCTGAGAAGAGCAGAAGCAGGTCTTAAGATAATTGGTATATTTTTCAAGATCTATTTATAGAGAAAAGATACATTTTGGTGAAGAAAAAGGTTGGATTATTGAATCATTTTAGGTCATTAGACAAGTTGATTCACTTTAAAAGGGGAAAGGTAGAGCAATATGACAGAGAAAAAGAGAACTTTTTCTTTAACTCTTTCATTGTTTTTAATGGAGCTTTATGGCTTCATTTGAGAATTTAATTCAATAATAGAACTAATATGAAGAGTGAACAATATCGGAAAATTTTCCTGTCTGTGCTTAAGCTAGTAATATTAATTCCAGTGTCTGTTTTTGGTCCTAGAAGTTAAAAGTACAAACAAATACATCTGTTTTATAGAAAAACATGTACAGCCGTAGATTACACACAATTGGCATTCCCTTGTATCATGATTCACTTTCTGGCTTGTGACTGTCTGGGGTAGTACAGCAGTCAAAAAATACAAGAATGATTACAGACAATACAAACTGCCAAACCCTTTACAGTATAGGAGATGGTTTACAGAGCATATAACATTAACAACAACACAGGCCAGAGTCAGAGCCAGTTAATTGCCTCTGTCCCTTTAAATGTTCAAGGCCACTTACAGGCTACAAGCAAAACAACATATTAGAGTTATTTTAAAAACAAAACCTCAGTCTCCAATCTTCATAGATAAATTGTTGAAGTATGGGCTGGATAAGCAGACAAGTGAGATGGACCTCTCCTATGAAGACAGCTTGAGAGAGTTGGGATAGTTCAGCCTGGAAAAGAGAAGGCTCTGGGGAGACTTCATTGAGACCTTCATCTAAGTGGGGCTTACAGAAAAGAGGAACAGTAGCTTTTTACATTGACAGGTACTGATAGGACAATGTGTTGTTTTTCAAGTTTTCTGAGGCACTTTCTCACTCCATGTTTTTCATAGTTCTCAGCTCTTTCTCACACACACAGGTGTTATCAGAAGGTTTTTGATAAGACGAGGTTGTTTACATACCTTCTCTTAGTGTGAAGAACAACTGATGGACAGTTGTCTTGACCAATGGAATGGGAGAGGTGTCAACCTTCTTCTCTAAAATTTGTGGAAATACTATAAATTTGGAGTCAGATGTTTTAATAAATAGTTTTTAGCCTTCTCATCCAAGAGTGTCCATGTGTGTCGTTGAGTGGCCCACAGCAACAGACAAGGGGAGACAGTTTTAAACTAAAAGAGGACAGATTAGGCTAGGAGTTAGGAAGAAATTCTATACTCAGTGGGTGGTGAGGCACTGAAATCTGTTTCCCAGAGAAGTGGATGCCCCATGCCTGGAGGTGTTAAAGGCCAGGTTGAATAGGGGCTCGAGCAATCTGATCTAGTGGGTGACATCCCTGTCCATGGCAGGGGGTTGGAGTTAGATGATCTTGAAGGTCCCTTCTAGCCCAAGCCATTCTATGATCCTGTGATGAATAACCTGGATGGTAGGGCAGAAAGTTGTGCTACCAACTAGAGTGATCTCAAGAGATCATTACTCATGGCTTACCTAGCCTTCTTTCAATAGAAGAGACTTTGATCGGACAAGGAATTATTTCTTTGTATATGTTTATCAGAATGGAACTTTTAGAGGGTGATTTTAACAGGTGTCATGTATGAAAATTGCCTCAGCAGCTAAGTAGCATAACTTCTTTGACTGCTACAATGCTATTCTTTAAGAAGGAAACATTGATACACCACTAAACAGGAGGAGATATTACTAACGCCTCCAAACTGACATGTCGTTGGTAAAGACTCTCGTATTGAAAGGAATCTGTTACCATCTCATGAGAGTGCTTATAGAAAAGTAAGAAATTTGTAACAGGATAATTGCCAAAGCTGTTAATTTCCTAATATAGATCCTGAACAAGATCCTAATCACCACTTATTTCTATGCAAATGATAAAAGGAGTTATGAATCATTTTAGTAAAAAGCAGACTTAGTCACTCTCTGCAAGGTTTTCATCAGTAACAATGAAGATGAACTCATCCCATTAGCCAATGATTTCTCCTCTCTCTCTCACTCTCTAACTTATGTATTCTGAGTTTCCTTAATTCCTCAGAAGCAGACCCTCCTAGACACTCATGCCATGATAATTTTTCATTTTCCAAAAATGTAGTGGTCCTGTTGTGTTTATATAAAATTGCAAAGGCAAGCTGAGTGGCTGATGAAGATGAATGAAAAAATATTTTTTACTGTCACTGTACCTGAAATTAGCTAAAGGAACAGAACTCCAAGCATCTGTACAGGATAGGGTATCACATTTCGTAAATTCAGGATTCCTACTTCTAAAAATCCAATCTGAATGTAGTACTCCCACTCCAGTGGGAATCTCAAGAGGGAAGTGCAGAGGGAAAGGACTGTGTCCCTTGACCTGCTGCCCACACTGCTTTGGATGCAGCCCAGGACATGGTTGGCTTTCTGGGCAGCAAGTGCACCTTTTTGAGTCATATTGAGCTTCTCATCCACTCACATTCCCAGCTCCAGTTACCACTGCTGTGCACTCATAATTGGAATTACCCTTTCAAGGAGATACACTTCACCAAATCCAATAATGAAACCAGCACTGCCCTGAAATTATGTCACTGCTTATGATGGTAACCATCATCTATCTCTCCAGCCCATCTAACTCTCCAGATGCCACCAGTTACTGCAGTACAAGATACAATAATTCGGGCCCCCCACCCCCCTCCCCCCATTTTGGTGGGTTTCAGCAGTGCTCAGTCCCCATTGGGGTCAGGCACTGAGGGTGTTGCACCCATAACACTAGGGCTAGAGAAAATAAATAATTTTTAACATTTTGGATAGGATTGGGGTAACCCAGGGGATTCCTGATCCCAAAGTCACTGGATGCTCAGGATTAACGAAATTCAGGTTCTATTAATCTTCTTCTGGGTCCAGCTCTGCTAGCACAGGGGCTTACAGAAGGGCTTACACAGTGGGGTCATGCCCCTATCTGCAGTCTGATCCACATCCACCCACAGCAGCTCTGAGGAACCCCAGCTTGACTGTACCTTAGTACTACCATCTCTGCAGGCTCCCAGTATCTTTCTCCACTGAATCAGCTCCTCCTGCAGTGGTGCTCGTTTCCACTGAGACAGCACCTGGGTCTATGGGAGGGCGTGGATGATCTCCAGGAGCAGCACATCATTATCTACAGCCATGACTGGGAGGCTGCTGGGGTGCATGTCCATATCACAGGGCTCTGTGACCTGTTCTTGATGTTTCCAGCAAGAGTCCCTACTTTGGGTCTGCTCCTGACAGAAGCTCCAGTGGGGATCCTGGTGAAAAACCATCCCAATCTTCATTACTGTCCTCAGACCAACCTTGAAGAACTGGCATTTTTCCATGTGGTTGAGAATGGTCAGGTCAATGATGGCATGGGGCCAGAAGGAGGAGTCTGTGGAAATGGAGCTGTGCCATGACACATAGGTCCTCAAGGTTCCAAGGGACGGGCAAGCAGGCCAGTGCAGAAATGCATTCCTTTCTTGAAGCCTCCATATTCATCATGCAAAGAGGGAAGAGACCCTGGGCCCTGTGGCAGGACCTGTGGACAGCAGGTCTCCTTGGGTTTGGAGAGCACTGCCCTGCATGGGCAGAGACAGAGCATGGGGTGAGAGACTGGGGCAGGATCTGGTGGTCTCCCTCAGCATTCGCTGCCTCGCTGAGGTCAGTGTGAGCTCCTGCAGTCCTGCAACTGTCTGGAGATATGCTCTCAAGAGAGGACAGCCCATGGCACTGTCCTGAGTTATTGCTGCTGTGAGGTGTTGGCCATTTATGGGGTGCTGGGTGCCAGGGCAACTCACCACTCTGCTCCTGTTTATGGGCTTTTGCCATGCTTTTGCAACACTTCCAGTGCTCTGCAAAACCCACAGGACATGGGTAAGAGAGGAACAGCATCTGGGCCCACCCTGAAGGCCCTCACACCTCTCCACATCACATCATGCAGTATCATCCCTTGCAAGCCCCAAACTGCCCAACTGCACTCCAGAGTGTCCTGCAGGAGCCACTGACCCACTTGTCCTGCATCTGTGTACTGAGCCAGTGGATCTCTTGCATGGACACAAGCAATGTAACCAGCCATGGTGGGGATCTTGGACCACTTCATGGCACCCTCCTGTGCTCTGTGTCACCAGCACAGGCTGATGATGAGGATCTCAACTGACCCCTGGGCTCCCCAGGAATAGGTCCCTCCACATGACTGGGGTGGCAGAGCTCCAGGCTTCAGCCTGTGAGAAGACACTGAACTGCAGTGTCCACTTGTTATCAGCAATCATGACACCTGAGTGATCTGGTGTTTTAGATCATCTAAATGTTCAGAAAGAAGTTCTGTGTGAAAATTAGTAGTGTTTGGCAGTAGAAAAAATTCTTTTTTTGTGAATTATTAAGATGGGTTATTCTACCATTGTCAGAAGCCGCACTGTGTGCTGTGGCCTGATCAAAGATTGAAGACACATTTCATGTTGCACAATTTGAGATTACCAGCTTTTGAGAGACTTGAAATTACTCTTTCTGTGTAGTGTTGTCTTTAATAAACGGTATTTGAATTGATACTTTGCAGAGTCTGAGTGCCTTTTTTGCTGGAATCATAACAAACCAGCAGATTCTGGTGCAAAACAGATGCTAAGATGCTACTCAAAGCTGATAAACTGCAAACTGCAGTGTCTTTAGAGGAAAGACAGGTTGCAGTCGCAGCTGAGCTAAGTTGCATCAGCAAGTCTCTAGTAATGAAAAACAAATCAGTAGCCTAGAGGGAAAATTTAATTTGTAAGAGAAATTCCTACTCTTCCAAACATGAGTATAAATATACAATTAATATAAATAGCAAATGGATAGTGGAAGAATAAAAATGTAACAACTTCATACACCTGTGTATACCCAGAAAGTCAGACTAAAATTTTGGTGTTGCATAAAGATGACTGTAGTCTAATCCAGAGCCTTCCCTGAGTCTGACTCTTCTGAAGAGGGTGAATGTTAGCAAGGTACTAGTGGGGAAAGAGACTTGTGATATAATTAATACAGCTGAGAACTTATGAGCCTGTTGGAATTAAGTACAAACACTGCTATGTACTTGTCAGAAATACTACAATAATGACACTTTAAACTGGAAGCAAGAAATCTGTAGTAGTTTTATCACTATGAATTAGAGTGACAAAAGCGAACTCCTTCTTTTCTGAAATAAGACAACTTAAAAGCAGTATTCATGTTCTGTATTGTTGATTTATGTCAAACTAAGTAATTGCTTTTTCTGTCTATTGCACCCTCATTATACCTACAGGAGAGGCATCACCTTGCAGAGATTTATGGCAGGGGGTTGCCAAGAAAATTATTCCCTTTCTACTCTTTCACCCCAGGACATTTCCCCTTCAATAAAGCAAAATGAAAATAAGCATATATGAAAAACTACTTTTTAGAGGTTGTTCTCACTGAATGGCCTGAAGAAATCTTTCTGTATGTATTCTATCCTTGTAAAAAAAAAATGGGAGTGTTCTGGATGCAACATTTTCCATAGAGCTTCAAAACTTATAGTGCCAGGCTGAACCTGACCATAGTTATTTGTTAAGTGGCACGTTACTGCAGAGGACTATCCAAACCAGATATTAATTAATATGCTTTATCCAAAACATACAAATATTAAACAATAACTAAAGCTTGACTGTGAAGAATTTCGGCATTGCTTCTCTTGATAAGAGAGTGAGTCTCCTTTTATGCATGATGTTCATGTAAATCTTAATTTTTAAGTACTTTTGAGAAAGATTGGAGGAGAAGCGGGAAATGCATAAAGATAGGAGAAATAGCTAAACTAAGGTTTCTCTTAAAGAAATACTTTTTTATTCCTTCTGGTGAGGGGGAAGTGATAATTTTCTTTTTCTCAAACAAAGGGCCAGAGCTTTCATTTTATATATTTTACACTCAGGTACTTCAAAACTGAGTGAGGAAATAGATTTCTTTGTTACTTTCTTGGACACTATTTCCTAACCTCTTAAGTGCTAGAATATTAAGATATGTAATGCTGTTATTTGTTTAAGATACATAGACCAGTCAGATATTTGGATTTTATTTTTTTTTTTACCTTTTATGTGAGTATGTATGGAGCGTACGAAAAGGTTTCAGGAAGCAAATAAAAATTGTAAAATTTATCAATAATAAATTCTTTACACCTCAAATATATGTACAGAATACAAATTAATGATTTTNCATATAGTAAAATACATTCCACAGCTCTTTTTTTTACAGATTTTTATTTTTTTGCTTCCAACTAAGATTTGTAGCAATCAAAATATCAAAATATTTATTAATTTGTAATTAATTACAAATTAATTTCCATAACTGTAGAATACAATTACCTACAACCACCCAAGATTATCCTCAGCACATTTAGAACAATTAATAAGTGACAGAACGGNNNNATAAGTGACAGAAGGGAAGCTGCCAGCATTTAAATGGTGTTTAATACAATAGCACATTACACTGCTGCTACAGAAAAGAGTTTCTGATGACTTATTGTGAGGACAGTATGTCTTTCAGTTTGTATTTTGAATACTAGGCTTTTGTGACTCTTCAGTTACCTACCTAAACTGAACTCAATAACAATTAACTGAAATTGATAACCTAATTTCAAAAATATGAATAATGATGCAGATGTTCTTCTTGGCTGTTCCCATTTATAGGAACTCTCTCAGGCTTGTAGAGACTGAGACAAAGTTTGTGTGTCTGGTTCTTTCAGTTAAAAGTTTTCCAGTGTTTGGATGAAGTTTACCGCTGCTTGACAAAACAAAGATCAAGAACTGATGAGACTGTTGAACTATGGATATATTAGGGTACAGACAGCAGCAATGGAAAAAATCTATACAAGTTCTGTATACGATGATGGTCAGTTTTAGCACAACTACAAATAGGTACAGCTGCCAACAAAGGTGTCACTGTACATTAAGCAAAGGTTCTACAACAGACTCCATGGAAATATTAAGAATTTAATACATGTAGAAATATTTCTTCACTTGCCCAGTTTTATGTCAGTCCCAGTAACAGTCTTAAACCTAAGAATTGCAGACATATTTTACTTTAGGGGAATTTCACTCTCTGTACAACAAATAATGAATTCTAGCTGCCTATTCTGTCCTGCAGATTTAATAAAAATTTACAAACATGTTTGTAAAAATCTAAGATTTGGTTGGAATGGCTCTTGAAACTTACCATAGTGTTATGAACAATTAATTTCTGATGTGCTACAGTGCATAGTATAGGGATTAGTAATGTATTACTACCATAACTTGTGCACTGTAATATACTACAAAGCTTGGACGCTTCTAGATTTACTCTACTGCTAAAGAAGTAAAATGCCTGACTAATATCTGTATTTTTATTAAATAATTGTTCTCTATTTTGGGAACAAATGACAGTTTAGTATGCATGTTTGGTAGAAAGAAAATACTTGAGCTTCTAGATAATGGCAGGGTTGAGTGTTCCAGGAAACCATTGCATAATAAAATATGATAATATCGGATAAGCTACTTATGCAAAAGTCCTAATCAGGAAAAAGACAATTTATTTATTTTTCTTCTAAATAGAGGCTTATACTTTGGAAAATTTTGTATCTATGTCAGTCATAAGTTTAAAATTCTGTGAACAGTAATTTGGGTTGACTCCACCTCTAGCCTTTAGCAGGCTTCTTGTGCCACGGGAGTAATTAGACTAAGTTCAATAGATTTCACAAGATGTGAAATTGCAAAGGCTCCAGAATGATGCACCACATGCAGCCTGACAGTAAACAAATAGTGACACTGAAAAAAGAAAATTTATTAAGAGAAATTTATTCATAATTTGTGAAACAAGACTAGATGGAATTAATGAATTTATTTGCAACATCCTTTTTTATAGTGTAGAATCCCTAAGACAAAGACTTAATTGTGGCTGCAAAGTGTATGGCAGGATGTTTTTGCATTTATTTCAGAGGTAGACTCTTCTTGGAAAACAAAATAAAATAAAAAAATACCCAAATCAAACCAAACCAAACCAAACCAAACCAAAAAAAAAACAAAACGGAGAATTATGTACAGAAAATATATCTAAGTTTTACAAAAAGTGTACAAAATTGTTTCAAAATCAGATATTTTTTCTCAGGCTGAACTTTCTTTAAACTGAGGTATTGCAAAACCTGCAGAGAGATTTTTTCCTGGCTGAGAAATTATATAATTTGTTCTTTTCACATATTCCAGTGAAAATGCATAGAAATAGGTGAGCCCTGTTTCCTTAATTACAATATTTTAAACTCCACCAAGCCTACTAGACTTCAAGAAGTGTTTGGATTAGGTTCTCAGGAATACAGTGTAAATTTTGGGGTTGTCCTGAGCAGTACCAAGTGTTGGTCTCTATGATCCTCTGGTGTTCCTTTAAATTCAGGATATTCTTTGATTTTATGATCCTATAAAAAAATTTCAAACATTATAAAATACATTATCACAATTCCTGATTAGCTGAAAATTATTATACTTCTGTGCAAGTCCACTTTCTACCAAATGGTTATGACTGTTAAAGTTGAAACCATTGTTAAATTAGGCAGCATGTATAAAAATACATAAACTTATCTGATGGCTGGATAAATGGTGCCCTAGTAGAAGAATAATTTGATTCAATTTAGGGAATTGTTTCTTTGTTCTTATTTTGTTTTGATTGTTTTACTGTTTTCCTTTACAAATTGACAGCATTTTTTTAAACCTCTTAATAGCCTCATAGTTATATTTACCCTGCTTCTTGCTGCATAGTTCCTGCCCTTCATGTAGACTATGTATAGTAACAGAAGGAAAAGAAAGAACATTAGTTAATGCTTTTGAGAATGTGGTATTTTTGTAAATGTCATTTTGCTGATAGTGAGTCAGCATGTTTCTAGCATTGAAGTACCATTTCTTAAGTTACCACATACATCTGGTTTAGACACAGTGGAGATTCAACAATGTGAGTGATAAGATTGATGCTTTCTTAAGCATGCAATGAAGAGAATGCATTTCTACTAGCACTTTGAAGAAAATAAGTATTACAGAAAACTTGAAAATCATGGTGTTTAGGTGTTACAAGTGGCATACTTTAGAAAAAAATGGATCCAAAATAAGTCCTAAGTCCAACATTTAGTCAGAGGTGAATGCATAAAAAGTGGGAACATGTCTAAGAATTTGGTACAATTGACCTCCAAGAATTAAACTATGTGGATTGTCTCTGCAGAGTCATTCTGCATTGACACTTGCTAAACAGAAGGAATTTTTTTGTTACATTAAAAGTAGGCAGTTGAGTTTAACCAGGACAAGAAATGCTTTTGTCCTGGCAAAATTATGTAAATGTAACATCATATACATCTGAACAGAAACATTATTGTTAGCCATGCCTAGCAGAAAGCCAAAGAATGAAACATTCTGCCTTCTTACACACAGCCAACTCTTTCCTCCTCATTAGAGCAAGTTAAGTCCTCTTTGTTGAGAAGGTTACACTTTTTCAGATTAATTATACTAAAGTGCAACTCTAGGCTAAGGCAAGGTTAACCATTACACAGCTGTAAAGCAGTATCTTGGTAAAGATAATCTGAATAAAATTTTTATTGTGTAGTTTTCTGTTTTCATTTAAAAGGAAATAAGAGATTTAATATATGTAGTAGAAATAAAGTCCAAAAATATTACTGTAGCAGTTCCTTAACTACTAAAAAACCATAATATGTGAAGCAGCACCAGCTAGACTAAGATAGTTCACTTCTGTGCCACCTGTGGCACTATGTGACCTTTTCAGCAAAAGTCCTATATATCCGTTTAGAAGTTTTATTAGGTAATAAACAAAACCCAAATGATAATAGTTACTTTTTTTAAGTTCTTACAAGCAAATTGAGTTAAATACTCATCCTGCTTCATTGAAGACAGAGTTGAAATGGCAATATTTCACTTTTCAAGTTC
>VZTB01008714.1:42375-65755 GCA_013397245.1 Thryothorus ludovicianus | reverse complement strand
GGCAAGAAAGGCAAGAGATTAGTATGTTTGTGTAAAGAATTGCTGATCAAACAAAAAGGAAAGAAACAAATGTACAGACAATAGAAAGAGAGGACTTCATTGGAAACCTCTGTTCCCACACCTCTTGAATTGGTAGGTGAATGCAGGATGTGGATAGGGAAAGCAAAGTGCTTCCTACTGCAAATAAAGGTGAGGTTCATGACTGCCTGAGGAACCTGAATGTGCATCCTTCTATGGGACCATGAGATGCATCTTAGTGTCTTCAGGGACTTAGCTGATGTAGTTGCCAAGCCACTCTCTGTGATATTTCAAAACTCATGGCAGTTTGGTAACATCCCAGGTGAAAAAGAGAAATACTGTACTCATCTTTAAAAGAGGTAGAAAGAACTACTGACTTGTCTGCCTCACCTCTGTGCCTGGGAAGATCGTGGAACAGATCCTCCTAGAAGCTATGCTAAGGCACAGGGAGAACACAGAGACGATTCAGGACAACCAGCTCAGCTTCACCAGGGGCAAGGACTGCCTGACCAACTCAGTGGCTTTCTGTGACACAGTGACTACATCAGTGGATAAGGAAAGGGTTACAGATGTCATTTATCTGGATTTCTGTAATGGCCTTGATAATCTCCTGCACCATCCTTCTCTCTAAATTGGATAGAGATGGACTTTTGAGTGGATTGTTAGGTGGATAAGAAAGTTGGACAGTCACATCCAGAGGGTAGTGGTAAATGGCTTAGAGTCCTGATGAGCATCACTGAGGAGTGGTGTCCTTCAGGTGTCCATATTGGGACCAGTGTTATATAATATCTTCACTAATTGTATAAACAAAAGGATTGAATGCACCATCTGCAAATTTGCAGGTGACACCAAGGTGAGTGGTGCAGTTGACACATCTGAGAGATGGGATGCCAGAGCGACCTGGACAACCTCAAAAATTTGGCCCATGGGAATCCTGTAAACTTTAACAAAACCAAGTTCAAAGTGCTGCATCTGGGTCTGGGCAACCCCCAATATCAGCATAGGATGAGGAATGAAGAGATTGAGAGCAGTCCTTCTGAGAAGCATTTGGGGGTGCTTGTGGTACCTCCAGGAGGAAATTCTGAACCTCCATCACCAAGAAGCCCAGAGAGAAATAGGACCAACAGGATACCTCTGGATCCACGTGGTGACTATCTTCTCTTTAATCTATCTCTCTTTCTCTCCCCACTTCTTTTCTATCCTTTCTATATCTGTTCCTCAAATTTACTATTAAATAAAATCCATATTATTGACTTCAGCATATGGTCTCATTTCCACCTTAATTTGGGCAGAGGCATCTCTCAATAATCAGATCCTAACAGTAATGTGGCCAGCAAGATAAGGGAGATGAGTCTGCCCCTCTACTTCACTGTGGTGAGACCCCACCTGCAGTGTTACAAATAGTTCTGGGACTTCCAGCACAGGAAGGACATGGAATTGTTGGAGTGATTCCAGAGGAGGCCACCAAGAGGGATGGAACACCTCTCCTATGAGGAAATGCTGAGAGAATTTGGTTTATTTAGCCTGGGAGAGAGAAAGATTTGAGGTAATCTAACTGCAAATTTCCTGTGCCTGGAGGAAGCCTCCAAGAAAGATGGACAGAGATTATTTATAAGGGCATGTAGTGGCAGAACAAAGGAGAATGGTTTCAAACTAAAAGAGAGTAGGTTTAAATAGATATTAGGAAAAAAAACAACTTTACTGTGAGAGTGATAAGGCACTGGAACAGATTGTCCAGAGAAGTTGTGGATGCCCCATCCCTGGAAGAATACAAGGTCAGGTTGGATAGAGCTCTCAGCCACCTGGCCTAGTGAAAAATGGCACTGTTCATGGCAGGGGAGTCAGAAATAGATGGTAAGGTCTGTTCCAACCCAGGCTATTCTATGATTCTATGAATAATAACAAAAAAGTATTTGGTTAGAGTAGTTCATCTTGTACTTGAAATTCTGGTTTTGAGCTACTTGCTTATATCCTGATGAGTGACATGTAATGTGATATGAAAGACTGTGTATGAAGGCAGTGTCTGTGCCCAGAAGGGAAGCTGGAAGCTTGTTTCACCTCATAAAAAACAAAGGAAATCACAAAGGGCCTCACGGGGAATGATGGTTTAAATAGGCTGCAGAGAGTGTGCAAAAGCAGATATAATCTGACAATATCTTCTGCACTGTTGGAAAATCATGACCATGACCTGTCCTTGATTCACAAGCAGAATATCGCTGTCTCCAGGGACTGTTGTACACGTGAACAGTGCACGTCCTCCATTTCTTCCCCTCCTTAGTAAGATCATTCCTTTAGACAATATCAAATGACATATATAATTTTATGATGAGGAATTTTGGTGGCTTTTTTCTGCTGCCTGTCACTTTCAATTGTTCCTTTGTCTTGGCTGTATGCCACTTCTTCCCAAGCAGCTCTGGATGTTAAACAGCAGTTATGTTTAGCCTGTGACTTTAAAGGTCGGGCTGAATAAAAACATGTGGCAGTTGCATGAGGCAAATTACTTCTGCTGGGCTAATTAAAGATCACAGATCAAATCATGTCTTGTGTTAAGTGGGTGTAACTCCCTTGGATTTGGCCCAAGTATGTGAGCAATGGATTTGTTTCTCTTATCGACTTAAACATCACTGTATTTAAACTGTGTGTTTCACATTTTTAACTTTTTTTTTTTTTAAATTCTACCTTTTATTTTTTAAAGGTATTTCCTTGCTGCTTCTCTATTTGTATTTACTTTGTATCGTATGTTTCACTGTTCTATCTGTCTGATAAGGGGTAGTATAATTTCGGACAAAGTCTGTAAGCATTGTTCACTGTCTCTTCCCTTTAGGGCATATCTTAACCTGCAAGAATTAAAAAAAGTATTTGAAGCCATCATTCAGGAACAGACAGATGCACTGAGGAAGAAAGACTGTCTGCAAGGGAGAAACATCTCTTGCGTACTGAAATACTCTTTCCTAAAAAGGCTTTGGATATTCATGTCTGAATTCACTGTTCACTCATTTTCTTTGGGGCATTCATACTGAATGACTGATTTAGGTGGTCCCACTGCATATGCAGAGGTACTTGCTCATATATTTTTAATAATTACGCTGGATATCCTCAATATAATATTTGTTTATGGAATTGAGTAAATGGTGTTTTGGGTTTTTTTCTGGTTTGAGAATTTGATTGGCAAGATATGGGGAAGTGCTGTTCCTTAGTTTGGCAGAATGTAGTAGTCTGCACACCTTCTGACACACACTGGGTCTTGGACATTTGGCAACACTGAAAGGGTGCTAGAAGTCTGCCTCCCTGGTCACTGTGACTGGAAGGCTTCAGGACTCACTCCCAACTCTACTGTAGCTTCCAGTAAACTAAAATTTCCTCAAGGTGAATCTATTTTGCTTGTGAAAGTAATTTGTGAGTGATATCACTGCTTTTATCTGGACCTGTGGGCATTTTTACTTAATTTTCTCCCTTGTCCTTTCCTATCAGGCAAGGAAGGTTCAGAGCATTGCTGGGCTGGCAACTGCTCAAGGCCAACCCACCACAGGTGATAAGTGCATTTTTCAATTTCTTCACTAAATTTATTCTAATGCCTTATTATTATATGTTATTGGTAATAATAATCCTTTATCAATTTATAACTTGGTTTTTTAACATGGAACTGGACCTTACAGGGGTTCTGTAAATGGCTAGGCTTGCGTCAAAATCCTTTTTTGTGCATCATCAGTTCTTTTGAGCTACTTAATATCACAGAACACAGTGTTTCTACAGATACCCTTTACATAAGCCTGTGGCAAGGGTCATGTTATCTCCCTCCCCTCCCCCAAATGCAATAGTGTCATGTTACATACAAGTATCTCCATGTCAGGGTTTTTTGGTTTTTTTTTTTACTTCTCAGCACAGTCAGATTTAGCTAGACAGCTTGAAATCTGGATTGCCTGACAAAGTGTGATTTGGAACAGCCTGAGCTACTTGGACAGAATTATAAATGGATTTAAGACCGTTTCTGTGCTCATAAATTATTATGTAAACATAAACTTTGTTTGTCTAAAGAATAGTTTGTGTTTAAAATTCTGGCTCTTATTTTTTGTTTTCTGAACAGTGACGATAAATCTTCCTGTTTCAAAGTCCTTGGGGACAGAATAAGGGTGGTATTGCTACCCCTGTCATTCTGTACAGGGGAAATCTGGAGTAAATAACTTGCATTTTAGAGCAACTTGTTCAAGGAGAGCACATATTAGCAATTCCAAATAACTGGTTGCGCATCCAGCAGTCAGGACATTTAAATTCACGTGCACATCTTATTATCCATGCATTGGTTGAAAGTTTTGCATCTAAGGAATTTTAAATCTGAGAGATTGAATATTTCTCTTTAACAGTGGAAATGCACTCAATGTTCAAAGAAGTTTTTGACTACAACTATTGCTGTAATTGCTGCACTCAGAAAGACCTGTCATAAATGAAAGTATTCATTACACGAAAAAAGTGTCTGGAAATTCCACTTAAAGCACAATTAGGTGATGAACATAATATCAGTCATACTCTGGCTATGGTCTGATGAGGAGAATGGTATGTGTTGAAAAATCTGCCTCAAGCTACTGAAAAAAGTTGACTAATTTGATGATCCTGAAAAAGGGACAGAACGAGGCTATCTCAGAAGTGGAACATGAACCATTTGGCCACTTAATGTCACATTAAGAATTAATTCATGATGAATATTGCTTATTATGGAAAGAAAATAATGTGTGATAGGTCAAGAGAGACAAGGATTTTAAGTGTTTCCTTATATTGGCAAAAGATAGCTGTGGGGTGAGTAGGTAACAAAGGCTCCAGTGAAACTGAGGGACTATAGCGGAAAATAATATTTTTCTCTCTTCAGACAGATAGCATTAATAATTAGAAGAAAGATCCTGATCTGCAAAAGAGCATAAACAATGAATTAAGAAAGAAGTGGATTTTGCCTCTAAATTTGAAGTTTTAAAAAAACCTCTTTACTATGTAACTCTGTAGCACTCATTTTGACATAAACAATTTACCCTGAAGATTCCAAATATTGTAATATTCTACTTCTGTGGATGTTTATGACACTTCTAATCCTAGGTAGATAGACTTACTTCCTTAGTGTCTTTCAGCCAGATCTAACTGTGACCCAAAAACTAGAAAACAAATTTTCTCTGAGCATATCTACCATGTGCTGACAGAATCAGACTTTCAACAGAATGCATCAAGTATTACTGTTTCTCTTAAAGAGAGAGGGAAGAAGAGGTGATGATGGCCTTTTAATTTAATTATTTTTAAAGTAACAGCTGAGAAAACAAGCAATTTCTCTTATTTAATTTCCCTCACCTGACTGAAGAGAATGAAATGTAAATCTCTACTTGCAGAGCGTGTCCTACTACCTTGTGGTGACTTGAGGGTCTGTGCTATCCTCACCCCTCAGCTTCTACTGTTCAGAAAAAATCTCTGAGAGTATCACTGCAAAGAAAGGCTGAGCGTGTGGAATGAAACATGTTTTACAGCATTGGGTTGCACCTCCAGAAGGTGATGCTGAGCTCTGGTATTTGTTGCAAGAAAGTCCTAAACTTTGATGTAAAGGAGACAGTCATTGGGGATACTATCTTGTAGCTTGGACTTTTTTGTAAGGTCTGAAAAAAATTAGAAAGAAACTATCTTGGCTTTTATCCTTGTTGACTGACTTTTAAAATCTCTTACTAAAAGCTCTTTGCTGGGAAAAGGTAAATTTATGTTTACCCCTTCACTTCCAGTCCTCTTAAAAATTAAAGGACCTCTCTCTCTGCAAAAAAGTTTATAGTCATCACTTGCTTAGTCATTTTTTTCTCCACTGGAATAATATTAAAACCTTTATCTAATGCAAATTATTCAGCAGTTACTATTTATTTTGTTAGAGGTGCACTTCATGTATGACTAACTCAGGACCTAGTTAAGAAATAACTCATTAGGATGCAACAATCTGTTGGAAAAGCAGGAAAACTGAAGTTTCTTGATAGTTCAGCTTTGAGTATTAGGTTTCACCAACCTCAGCCATTTGTTTCAATGCACATCAGTGTTGACTTCTAGGATTACTGAGGGATAAATTGAATGGAGCTGCTCCACAAGAACATTACTGTTAGAAACTTTGTTGCCTCCTAATTTGATGTCTATCACAGGTTGATCTCCAAGAAAAATCTCAGGAAAACATTAATATTTTTAAGGGGAATTGTATTCTGATTTTTGGTCCTTAGATGATTTCTGTAATAAAGACAGATGATTAGACCTGTTACAATTCTTTCATTCTTCCCTGTCTGGAAGCTGTTTTCTACTCTCTAACAAAGACTTCTTTACGGTTCCTTACTCTCTCTCAAAGAAAAAGTAAGACTTAAAAGATATTAATTTTTTTCTCTTTAATTTAAATTTAAATGAGGGTCAGAGCTCAATCATTCCCAATGAACAGTAGAAATAATGAAAACCTATCTTGTGGAGTGTTTCCTTTTAATAGTGTTGAATTAGAGCTGCTTCTGAACTGAGTAATGTTTTCTGAATATACACAAGCTTCCAAGTCATTAAAGGTTCTCATAAAGAAAGCTCATAAATTTGGCTCAACTCAATGAGACTTAGAGCATATGTGAATAAAAATGTTTCTGTAAATGGGAATTGATTTTTCTTTCTCACTGATGGTTTTGTTTAGTTAATCTTATGAATGCATTCTGCACTAGTTACAGCAAGACAAATAGAAGGACACTGAGTGTCATAAGAACCAATATTAAGGAGCATATTCTAGTGATTTTTGACCCTCATCAGGATACCTGTGATACATTCTGCTTCTTCTCAGAGAGAAGCTGTTGCTAAGTCACCTTGTTCATTGTCCAAGAGTAGCAGCAGACTAGTCAGATATGAGAACATTAGAATTTCCGTACCAGTCCCAACATGAAAACCTTCAAATCTTTTGTTCTGCTCTCCTTTAAGTCTATCTGTACTAATTTTTGAGACACTGTTGTAGTGGATTATCCTAGCATAAGTAATTTCCTAATGCTTTCTGATCCTGCCTAATTGCAGTCAGCCAAAAAATCCCTTTTGACAGCAGTGATATAGGATCAAAGTGACTGTTTTATCACATGATTTAAAAAAAATAAAAACAAACTTCAGAATTAAATTAACTTAAGAAAAGTAATTGTTTTTCAGTTAAACTTTGGAGACACGATTTTCTGATTAGGTTCTGAAACATTTACAAATTTGCTCTTACATGAAGACAATGTTATGATAGCTCTTTCATTTACATTTAAGGAAGAAGCACTAGTCTATTTAGGTTTTGCTACAGATTAAACCTGAATACATATAGGTTGGACCTCAGTGGACCGGTGTCTGATTTCCACCCTCCCTCTCTAAACCTTGTAATGCAGTTGTTAATTTTTGAGAGACATTTGTAGTGTGTGTTTTTTACTTACCTTTATTAATGGCCTGCAGTGAAGTTTAAAAAAAGTAAAATTCCCTGCCTGTTGCAGTAACAAGATGATGGGACTCAGCTTCTTTATGAAAGAAAAGCCTATTCTTTATTCACATAACTCATACAGTTTTCACAGACCTCATGTTCAACTCCTATTGGCTAGTAGTTTTCTTGCCACTCAATGCATTGGTCAGTAAATGGCCAGAGTGTACATCTATCAAATCAACTCTTTGTTAGTTTACATATTTTGATTCTCATGGGACAGATTTCTTATTTATGCAGGTAAAAATTTATTTTTCTTGTCAGAATACGCTGTTCTGTTAATTGACTTTCCTCTGATTCTTTCTTATGGGAGCTTACAAGCTGAGTTGGTAATTCAAACAGAGCAAGGCCTGATTTTATAAGGCCTTTCTTTTTTAATATCTGTACTTGTATGCAACACCTGTCCACCAAAAAAAAATTGCAAAGAAACAAAAAAAAAAGTATTTCAGTTGTCATGTATTTTATCACTGTTTCAGTGTAGCATCAAATATAATAAAGTGCAGGTGGCTATGCTTTCTTCTTTGTGGTTGTGATTTTAGTGTACTGAGCGCTAAGCTCCCCTTTAAGAGATTAAAGGGAAGGACCAGGTTGTGAGTAATCTTCCTACTCCAGAGAAAGCAAGAAGAAGGTGTTAGACACAGACAACTTGGAATATCTGTTCACTTGATCTTCTTTCTCCTCAATTGTCAACTCAACTGTTCAATTGAGTGTTTCCCGGGGTTTCTAGATGGTGTAGTGCAGCAGAAAGATAAGGCTGTGCTGTAGCTTTGTACAGACCTGTGTGTGTAGGGGTTGAGTTCTGCCCCTACAGTTATACTTTGAGAATGAACTTTGCTCTCTTACACAAGATGAGTGCCTTCCAAACCAAATTCTTTTTAATATGCCTTGTGTGAAAATGGCGCAAGCAAGATTTGCAAGAAAATGTTTTTACCAATAGCAATCATTTTTTTATATTGTGTGTGATTTCATAGTGTGATGAGATATAATACTTCTGTTCACATTAAGTATGAGCCATATGGAAATGTTTAACTAAAATTAACTTTTTTTTTCTTTTAGCTACTCATGCAATAAGAAACATTTTTGCCCTTCTTAAAACCCTGGATATTATGTACTTGTGATAAGCATTACATATTTCAAAAGACACTTGGTTCTTATTTCTAGCTGAAGAAATTATTTTCTGTAGAATACAACAGAAATCAGATATCTTTCAGTTGTTTTTCAGACCTCTTGTGTGTGAGTACTATATCTTGACATTTTGTTTTGTTTTGCATTTTCAAGGTGATACTCGAAAGGCAGAAGAAGAAAGCCAAGTTTTACGACCAGCCTCTATAGACTTAGCTACAGATGAAAACAATAGATCTGTAGGGCAATTTCTATAAGAGAACAAATAGAAGTGTCATGGAATTATGCTATTATGAGGATAGATATTTTTAGAGCTGCGAGTGCAACAAGGAAATATTTATATAAGTCTGGATGAGGACATTAGATTTTTGTGGAAACAGTTGCCTGAAAGAAGAAGAAAAGGGTTTATTAGCTCTTGTAGTTGAAGTGTATGTAGCCTTTTGGGGAGAGTGGGGAAAGGAGAACAGCTGACCCTAGGGCTTAGAACTGTTTGCTGCAGTGCTTACACTGAATGTACTTTTGTTGTATCTGGGGCCCCCTAGAAATTCAGAGCCTTGGAAACCTTACCACTTTTAACTAAGCTGGTAACAGACACAAGGCTGTTCTTCCCAATCTTAGACTTTTAAGAATCTTATGTCAGGATTGTTATCTGTAGAATCTTTTAGACTTTGAAATAATCTTAACATAATAATGAAAAAAATCCAGATGTAATACTCAGTGAGAAGGTTCTGGAGATAAATTTGCAAGAAATGAAATATTGCCCAAAGAACTGAATTAAATCTACATCAAAGAGAAAGATTTATACATGTTGCCAGATAGGATGTTTCATATTGAGTGGTGATATTGTGTTGCCATTTTAGCGTCTATTGTAGAGCTGAACACAGCCCAGATTTGCAATGCTGATTTATCAAAGAAATCTTTGTTCATGGAAACTCTCAGCTTCATGTAAAACAGACTTTCAGTTCAAAAATCAATATTTATAAATTTTTGTTTCCAATTTCCTGCCTTTCAGTGCAATACCATTGAAATTATAGA
Organism: Thryothorus ludovicianus; assembly: GCA_013397245.1. NCBI lineage: Eukaryota > Metazoa > Chordata > Aves > Passeriformes > Certhiidae > Thryothorus > Thryothorus ludovicianus. Next base: position 56,115 of record VZTB01008714.1, on the reverse strand, counting down.
AAAAAGTAGCTGAAATGAGATTTAGTTTTTTGGGGTTTTTTTAATGCAATGTTGTTTGTTAGTTTGGGTTTTGGATTGTGCTGCTAAGCATTGGGATCTTCTCGGGAGTGCTTTGTAAGTCTGTGGGTTATTTCAGATCCTACAGATTAGTGCTAAATTTCTGTGTTAATATTTAAATGGGAGAACAAATAAGGGCATTGACTTCTCAGTAATTGTTGAAAGAATGAAAGTTACTGCTCAAAGCACAGATGAGTTCCACTGTTAAGCTTTTGTTCATTACATGAGAAATTTCTTTTAAGACACACTGAAAATGCAAGTTGTGCTCCTGACTCGACTGCATTGCAAATGTGGCAGAAGCAATCACTAAAGGCATGCAAGTAATAGAAGAAAGCAAAGGGAGGAGTTCCTTTGAAGTTAAACTTTTAAGAGAAAAGCTAAATTTTGAAGCTGAACATGTACTGTCCCTTTTTCTTTTTTTTTTTTTTTCCCTGCTTAGGAAAACAGAGCTTGATTTAGCTTTTCTGTAAACAGGATTTTAGTGACTCAATACCTCACCCAATACCATCTAACTTTGTTTTCTTGTACTGTTGTAAGTTCGATCCTAACTCAGTAGTAGGGCCTTGAGGGGATGTGGTTAAATATGTATTTTTCATTTTCGTTGTGGATTAGCAGTTTTTCTTACTAGGGGAAAACCTTGCGTTTGTGAGACAGGGAAGCTCTGCTCACATAAGCTATTTGGATCCATAGACCATAAAGGAAACCATCCTGAACACCCTTTTTTCCATTGCATTGCTTGTCAAATATATCCTTCCCCAGCTACTGGGGCTCTGTTCCTACAAGTCAAACTGACATAGGTCATTTGGTCAGCTTTGTATTTGCAGAAGTAAAACTTAAGAGGACTGAAATGGGCATGTGGTGTTTCTGCACTGGGAAGGAAAGTCTGACCATGTGTGCATGTTACCAAAACTCTGAAAAATTGGTAGAGCAGCATCTATGATGTGTTGCTCCACCAGAGTGCTGCTGTCTTTCAGACACAGACACTAGGACAGATAAGTTAGGCAGTGCTTATAGTTTTGAGAAAAAAAATGGTATTTTGCTTTAGATTTGTAGTTTTATTGGGTGAATATGATCAGCCTAAATAACTAAGAAATATTTAATTGATCTAAACACAAAACATCCAGTGTTACCAAGCAGAGAAGGAATACTTAATCACAATAATTTCACTGTCAAGCACTGTCATCCACAGTATAAATATTAATGTGGGTGGATGGGGTGAGAGTACATGTAAGCAAATGTTGAACATACTTGATTCTAATAGGCTCAAGATCTGAGGATTGTTTGAGATACTTTGGAGAGCCAAACTTAAACAGTGTTTTGCCAAGAACTAAACTAAAATATTATATTTATTATTGTTAGATCAGGCATACAGATTCATGTCTAGAATATCTTGCCTATTGCTATTTTTCTCATCTGCCTCCAAAATTCTGTGCAATTGCAAAAATCCTTCCCATTTCCACATCAGATATGTAAAAATCAATGAAGCATTTGAGTGGAACCACAAAGAAACTTGGTAGAAGGGATTGAATTCAGAACACAATGCAGTCTATTTTTATATAGATGTTTTATACCCCTTACACAAATTTATATTCTGTTCACTTTGGGAATCAAATACTATCCTGACAGATTCAATGATATTTCAATCATGTAAGCCCAAGAGATAGTAAATTAATTGAAATTTGTATTCATTTATTCTCTAGGTTTATTTACTTGATGAAACCACTAATTGGCTTTATTCCTGGGTACCCCTCACTCCTCCCTCCATATTTCAGTGATGGTAAAAGACAAGTAATGTACTCTAATGATTTCGTGTGTTCTATTGCTGACATTGTTGCCTGTAATAGAAATCATTCATTCTGTATTCACTAATTTTATTTCTTTAAACTGTTAATGCTAATTGGGGTGTCAGAACCTAAATATCAAAAACCTGAGGAATATAGTACTACTTTAGGCAATTCACTAGTAAAATAGATGAGGAAATGTAAAGAAAAGTTGTAAAAAGTTGAGAATAATAAAGTAGTCATCTAGTTGTATATTGTGTTTAGAAATTAGATTTTATTTAAATCTTAAATATGTAATCCAAAACTTATTCTAGTCTGAAATCCCACCAGTTCCAAGATCTGATGCTTCACTTATTTTGCTCTATGTTCAAATAATACTGAACTTAATGCTCTGCTCTTCCTTAAAATGACCAAGATTCAATGAATAAATACAGCTTTTTTATTACTAGCTACAGCGCTAGATCATTAATGTTCAGTATTACAATCCTGAAATATATATATGTATTGAAGGCTTGAACATGATTTTCTTATCTAAAAAAATTTATTACTAATAAGGTTTGTGTCTTACTTGCAATGTAGAGTCTTTGGTTGGTAATGAATCTTGTATGAACTCAGATGCATATGTCTATAAAGAGGTGCAACATCAGATAGGTGCCAAGGTTAGATATGCTGTGGTTACTGATAAATCCTTTTTTTAATAGGCAGATTTATATGTCATGAATTCACTCTAGTGTGCCATATTTTGGAGAAATCTTTCAGTAGGCTAGACAACAAGACCAAGCAGATAAACAAACAACAAAAGTATAAGTTTAGTATTTCACAGCTTTTTTACTTATTCTCCTCATATCCCCTTGAAAATTGTTTCAAAGAAAGCAAGAGACACTGTAATCAATGAAATCTTTAGTTTGCTTTTTGTGGGAAGACATTTTACTCATTACAGCCTGCATCTCGCCCTTTATCCTTGACTCTACTCTTGGAATTAGGAAAAAAATTTGCCCTTTGAGCCCCCTTTCATTCCTTATCATTCCATTATGTGAAGATTTACAGACTTGAAAATCTCTTAAAGATAAATTGAATACAATTAAAATATTGCAGCTACTACTCAAATCAATCAGTTTACTAACATTCCAATTGCTGGGAGTTGCTTGGTTTTTTTTTTTAATGGCCCGTGTATTTCAATGTTTTCTTCCCTTTGCAGAATAAGAACATTTTCCTTGTGGATCTTCTGACACTAAACAAACTAAATGCTAATGCAATGAAAGACCATAACAAAGCTGAAAATACATACCTCTTTTTTTTTCTGCTCAAAGGTGAGTGTTTGTTTTCCTTTAAGCCATGACTTCTCAAAATTCACATGTAGCCAATATGAAAGCTCATGGTAGATTCCCTTCTGCTAGAATACAACAGATATGATGCTGCTTTTACAGTTTTGCAAAGTTTAATTTCATGAAAATCAATAAAGTAACAGTGCTGTAAAATTGACATAAGCGATGAGGCTTAACATATTCTCTGAAACATCCTTTTCTAAAAAAGATAAAACAGAAGCATAACATTTAGGCTATTGACTAACATTTGCAAAGTTAGATTTATTTACCAATCTTGTGACTTTCAAGCAAGTCTGAAATGTCAGAAAAACTGTATCACCTCTTTTGAAAAGGTGATTTTTCACTATGATGCTGAGATAATGAAGCATTGCAAAATTAATTCTTTTGCTATCCTCCCTCCCCCCCATAAAAAAAAGAAATAAAAGAGAACATTTAAAAAAAATTAATAAGGACATAAATGCAGAAAATTTTGAATGAATTTTTGTGGAGATAGAGTAAGAAATTGACTTGTTTATGGGTTGAGAAATTAAGGGTTTTAACCTAAAAATGTTGTTATGAGAGAATTCAATCCTTTAATGGAGCCAGAGGGCAGAGGGAGGGAGGAACATAGGATGACCAACCCCCAGCAAACCCAATGAACTGCCTTCTGCTTTCTGTTTCATTTTCCTAACATAAAAATGTTAGGATAGAGATAGTATTTCAGAGATTGATTTCCAATAGTATCAACTTTTTCTGTCCCTGCCTGAATTACCCTGTGTTCTTTCATAAAATAATGTTTATTGAGATTTCTTGGTTATTAATACTAACAATCTGAAGATTTGAGAAAGCAGATTCTATTAATTATATTTCTATTAAAAATAAAACAATGTCACTTTCCGAAGTAAACATTTCTGGAAGTCCTTGAAATTCATACAGTTGACCATATATATCATGTTTCTGAATCAGAGCTGTAAATTCTGTGGTGATTTGGAATGAAAGATCTTTGTGGCTGCCTCCCAGCTTGAGATATTCTATGATTTTATAGTCATTTTAGGGTGGTGTTGCCTTTAGCATAAGTAGACAAATGACTTCTGATGGGGAAAGTGAGAAACTGTAGACTGATATTCAGTTACCACTGAGATATTAAAGGCTAATAATTCAAACAATTTGAAATAGCACAGGTAATTTTAGAATAAAAGCTTAATTTCAAGTGGATGTCTAGGCATGCTGCAGAGAGGGGACCTGGAAAAGTAAAAGAGTATGAATGACAGCCATTAAGAAACCCAGAGACAGCTGTGGAGGGCTCTGGCCTGGACTTTGCAGTAGATAAGGAGACAAGGAATATGAGGATTTGGGATAGGTGAGAGGGATGCAGGTCTGTGCACAATTTAAAAATCCTTAGAAGAAAGGGGCCAGGAAGAAAGAAGGGAAGACAGAGATGGGGAGAGGGGGAGGACATTAGAAGGGTTGATAATACAGAAACCATTGATGGTTTCTACATGTCTGACCAGTGCTGGTCACTGCAGTCTGTCCTGTTTTACGAAATCCTTTCTGATCTCTGCACAATGCCACCCTACCCTGTCAGGGAACAGTGTAGGGACTGCTTGCAGGCTCTGGGGGGACTGGACACAGAAGGATTTGGGGTCAGCAGGTAGAATCAGACTGGGACAAGTTTGCAACTGGGTTTGTCCGGCTCAAATGGAGCAGGTGTGGGCCTCAGTGTCAGGCACCAGGGCGGGACTATGAAGTGTAAGGTTTGCAGGGCTGGAGTGTTTATTGTTTTCGCCTGTCTTGGTTTGCACGGAGGGTTGTGTGTTTGTAATTTGGTATCAAATCCAAGGTTGGACCATCTGGTGAGCAGGGGGACATAACTTTGGGTAGGTGTATCTTGGGTGACCTGTGAGGCACTTGTGTCTGCTAACAAATATAGAGTTGGGATAGCTGGCAGGTGGAGACTGAAGGAGGTCAGTGCTCAGGCATGGGTGTTGAATGGGAAGAGACTGTTCAGGGAATCTGAAATGTGCTCATGGATCTAGGGAGTGTGGTGGCATGTGGTTTCCAAAGATGAACTTCATCTGTAACCAGTTGGGAAGGACGAAGTGGATTTGGCCATCTGTGCTGTTTATGTGAGTCCTGGCAGTGTTGTATGTGGGTCCTGTTAAAAGGGAGTGCCAGCCTGCAGCACTCAGTGCCTGATTGCATTGCTTGCTGTCCTCTGTGTGTCTGATCTCACGCTGAGCATCACTGTTGCCTGAACTTGCAAACAAGAAAGTATCAGCTGCACCCACTGACATGGAAAGGAAAAACAGGTCCCTGTGGGCACAGGCACACTGGGCTGGGCTACAGTGACCAGAGAGGAGCAATCACAGAGGCAGTAGCATTAAACATCCTATAAAGTACACCAAGTAATCCTTCACCCCCAGTTAACAACTGGAAAAAAAAAAAAATCGGCTTACAGCTGCAACTCTTAATTTAACCTTTTCAGTATTTGAAGACTGATAAGAAAAAATGTTTTAAGGCTTCTTTACAGATAAACTTACCAAGAACTTGTATCAGATTTATTCCTAGTTTTTCTATAAGGTGTTAAATAAAGACAATTAAAGTACAGGAAAATGAATCAGGACAATCCATTCTTCAAAATTCAAGGGAGTTTTTGCTGTTGATGAGAACTATTTACGCTACAATAAGACCCAGCTTAGCTAGTGTTGCTGTCTCAGATACATGAGCAGTACCTACTATAGGGAAATGGGAGTTGGTTTTCAAAATTAAATATGAAGGAAGCATAAAATATTAATGAAAACAGACTACTGAACTGTCCAGTTATCAAAGGTGTCAAAGGAAGAAAATTCTTTGGTTATGGAATTCAACAAAATTTACATTAATAATTTGTTTTTTTGGGTTTCATTAAAGAAAATATGTCCCAAAAAAATTCTAACAGGTGCTTAAAGAAAGGTAAAAGTGTTCAGTTTTTACAGTATTTTCTCAGCATTAGTTTCATGGTCTTTAGTGTATGTTGAGTTTAATCCTTTTTCAATCTACTACTAATGGAAAATTAATTTATTCTTTCCATATCAGTAACTTCTAATATTCTTCAGTTCTGCTACAGCACTCTATATTCCTTATCAGCAACTAATAATTTTTTCATGATACAGCTTGGGAGCTGGACGCCTGGATTAAGAAAAGTACAGTAGCGCTCATGAGCAGTGGCAACTGCAGCTTGAGTGCCCTTGCACAGATGGTACCACTGAACAACAAGGCATTAGTAATAAAAAAAAATTGAAGCTTGTATCATAATGAACTTAGTGGATACTAGAGTAGAGTTTGAAACTAATATTTGAAAAGTAAGAGTAGCTCAAGAGATACGAATACCTTTTTAAGTGATAAGGGTATTCCTTTTCAAAATTGACCAGCACTTATCTTTTCCTACATAAAGGTGTTTGGATGCCAGAGAGAGGAGTGTATGTTGCTGCTATTCACATACTTTTTTACATGTATTTACATGTATTCTTTACTGTGAAAGGGGAAGAAGAAGATAATCATTGTGCAAAGCTGAAGGGAGTCATTCATTCATTCATTCATTCATATGAATGTTCTGAAGTGTTTCATTTTGACATCTTAGAATTAGTATGTATTATAAAGATCATAGTTCTGTAGGGGTTTTGTGGCCTATTTACTTCTAAAATTTTGTATTCCAGGGCGATAAACTGATTACAGAAGTGAATATCCTGTATCCATTTATTTGTTTCCACACTGACTTGGAGAACCACCATTTTTTCTCTTTATACTTTTCACTTACTACATCAGTTAATTGTCTTAGTTATGGGTGGTTCATACTTATTCCTGAAAACCTTAACCTGCTCATCCTTGTGTGAAAGAGTCTCAAAATATTTCAGACTGAAAATATACATAATAGTTGATAGGAGTTTCTTTTCTGCCACCCACTATCCAAGTACTAAAGCAGTATTTTGTTAGATCTTCCAAAAGCTGCTGCAGAAGCTGTCAAAAAAGATGCATTCATTATCTTGAATGTAAGGACTAGCAATTTTTTCCCATCTGCCTTTTGCCAGACAGCAGTGTGGGCTACAGAAGCAAACACTGATGAACTGCTCTTGAGTTGGTACTCAAGTATCACTTTATAAGTTCTTAGGCTTTGTTTGTGAAGCAATATGTAAAATTCTGGTTTAAAAACTGATGGATGAAATCTCAGTACAATACTGGCAAAAGGCTGACTGATGTCAAGAGAGGATATTGTTCCTCTAGAAGAACCTGCCTCAACCTCTTTGGACTTAATTTCTATTTAATGGAAAACTTATCCTCCCATTTTGTTAGTCTGATTTTGTTTACTCTCATGCAGCACAAATGAGTCTGTGTTCACTGTGACCCAGAGGTTTCTTATTCAGTGACTGCTTTTTAAAGGACAGACCCACTCATGTTCCTCATAGCTTTGCTGTATTGTCTATATACAATGTGTCCCTCTTTTTATTATTATGTATATCTTCCCCCTGATTTCTGTTTCTTAATGATTTCATGATTCTCTGCATTCTGTGAATTCTATATACTAGAGCTACACATAATTGTTTTATTATTGTATAGTAAGCTTAATGTATAGTGAAAATATTTATTAAAATTTATAGTTTTATTTTACTATTTTTTGAGATCAGACAGTTAATTTTTCAGCAGTTAGAGTGTTTTGATGTTGTACAGTAATTAAAAAAAATCAAATTACTTTGTGGCACTAAGTCAAATACTAGGTCTATGTACATGTTTCACTGAGAAAGCTGCATTTGTTTGCCTAGGCATGAGCTTGAGCCATGACATATCAATATAGTCACTTAATGAAGACTTACAACACAGAATAGTATCCTATTTGGTCAATTTTCAAATTGACTAATATAATTTTTCTTCCAATGAACTAAATCCAATTCTTCGATGGAACTGAGTTTGGCCTGTTAACTTAGATCAACTGTTCTGATTCTGAAATATTCCAATGTTATTAGATTTATCCAAAGTGTACTTTGGCAAGGTGTCCTCAGTTAGCCCTCTTTTTAGGATACTTGGAAGCTGACTATATAATGCATTTCTTCTCATTAATAAAAATTTCCAGTGCCATATGCTTATTATACTATTCAGATGGTGACAAAGACTTGAAGAATTTCATCTCAGAATAACTTAAAGTTTTGTAACCTTATTCCTTTGCCTCCAAGCATGAATATAATTTCCTGATAAATATTTATTAAGTGTTTTATTAAAGACCTTAAAGTAGACAGATTACATGGCCTCTCCAGGTAATCTATTCTAGTGCTTCACTCTCTTTATCCCAAAAGTTTTTCTTAATTTTCACCTTAAGTCTTTTATGCTGTAATGTAAACCCAATCTTTCATATCCATCATAGGTATGGAAAACAGATTCATCCCTCTTTTACAGAAGCCATTTATTTATTTAAACCATGCTTGTATTTTCCCTTCTCATACTCAGGGAAATTAGATTAATTCAGTAATTACAGTTAGGTGTGCTTTTGCCAACCTCTTATTTTTCACTTTCTTCTCTTCTTGACTTCTCTGATTAGTTCACATTCTCACTGAAGTTCAGCACCAAAATCTGGATCAGAGATTCTAGTTGAGTATGAGTATGAGACTCTTCTTGGACTTATGGCCCTTTCTCCATAATTTTCATCAGCAGGTACAACTCTTTAGTATACTTGAGGGATCTCACCAAGTAGAGCTAAGAGAGGAACTTATCTATCCCCTTCTTTCCTATGCCATTCCCATTTTTTTCAGTTGGAATAGGCAATTTATCAGAACTGGTCTTTCCACTGATGCAACAAGCCTAGTTAGATGTTACTCTTTTTTTCAAGATCAGCCTTTGACACTGGTGAGTCAGGAGCCACCACGAGAAGGTTTTTTTCAATGACTCTTGACTTGATTCTTATGGAGCAACTCCTTGCCTTGTCTTCTCCTAAACTGTACCTACATGCTTATGCTCTGTTCATGTACATGCCCTTAAGGAGCTGCCACTTCTTATATTTGAAGTAAATGCAGAACTTCTTCTTAGCTATATTGATCTATTGATGCATATCTGACTTTCCTTGAGAGAATGGTTTGCTTGAAATATCTACTTGAAGACAGGAAATGTTTATGCTGTTGCTTCTCGTTTGATTTCTGAGGGTTATTAATTCTTCTGCTTACTTACGGATTTAATTGAAATTATTTCTTCCTGAGACATTTTGCTCAACCACTTCATCCTTGTTATTCAGAATTATAGCTAAAAGCCATCTCTGGCATTACATCAAGAAGCATTCCCACAATACTCCAAGAATAAGGTGGACATCTTACCTGGCAAAGCTAGTTGACTGGGCTTCTACATTTAATGAAGATTAATGGGACTCTGCAGCCTATGATGATAATTTGGAGATAAAGAATGAAATATTCTCTGACAAAATATCTTTTATCATATGCTTTATAGACACAATGTTTAGGTGACTGTATTAGTTTTTGCTTAATAACAATTTAAGTTGTTATAGTTCAGTGAGCTGAAAAATGCTCTCTACATTTTTGGTGTAATCTTCTGTTAGCAGATGTTTGGGTAATTGAAATTGTTCATTATTTACTGAACTTCACATTCTGAATAATATTGCCATTGATTCTCATCAAGCCTTGTCTTCTTGATGCTCATGGTCTACCTTGAGCTCTGAACATCGTGGTACCCTGTATTGCAGTCCAAGGCATTGCCTTGTCTACTTCTCTTCAGAAGTTGACTTTTTAATTGATAAATGGATTGCCAAACTATCAGCTCAGAAATAATTTTTGTTTCTCTAAATAAGAAAATAGAAATTAAATCAGCCAATAAAAAATCAAAAGTATTACCAAGTTACAGGCCAAAATAATGAAGAATGAATGTTTCAGGGAAGAATTTTTTAGATTACATCCTAATGGACAGAACAGAGCCTTAGTTCTTTTTAGGAAAAAATATGGAAGGCTTGTTTTACTTTTTACAAGAATTGTGGAGCTTCAGAACCATTTTGTCCCAGCTTCAAAATACCAAGGTAATATGCTATAGTAATTCTTATTTTGTCTGCTGATAGTAAAATAAAAATATTATATATCCTAAACAAGTTGGGAATGGTAATTTCTACCATCGACTGCTTCACCATCTAAGCTGTTTGTCAAATGTGCTGTCACAATAGCTTCTTTGGGTAATAATTTGAAGAATCAATAGTCTTCTCTCTTTTTTTATGAAACCTGGCAACTTTTCTATCGATTGCTTTTCTTCCAACACTGCACCTGCTGCCTTTGCAGTTTCTGATTAATTGTCTAGCATCTCATCTCATTCGTGTATTTCAATATAACACAGTGACGTGAGCTTCTGAGAATATACTGGCTGTTTCGTCCCTGCTTGGATACTGTAACCTATGCTGGCACAATGGTCCATGTTTTAGGTACATAATATTGTGAGATTTAGATGAAAAAGATAAAAAGGTGTAACTCTTCCCTGAATAGAACCAAAGGATGGTGTAGTGGAATAAATTAGGAAAGAAACAAGACATGTTTCATACAATTGCTAGCTAAACATTTTTTAGATTGTAGTTAAGCAACAAAAGTTACCATGGAGTCCAGGAGTATATCTTCTACTTAATATATTGTGACTTACCTCTAGTAATTTACAGTGAATACTGCAGAATGCAGCAATTACTGCTACAAGTAACAATAAAGAGGATGTTTGCTATGACCATCTCTGGAATGATCTAATTGCATTTACCTTTTGTGTCTCTTTTCAGAAGAAAGATTTGAAGTAATGACAAGTGTGAATCGTGTTGGATATTTCCAATTAGAGTGCAATTTTGTTTTATTAAGTGCATGCTCATTTATTACAGGAAAAGGTTAAAAAATGAAGGTCAGATATTATGAACATTCACAGACATGACCTTTTGCAGATGGCTACAAAAATTTAAGAAGTGTTCTGGATAGCTTTAAAGTTACAATTTATCTTTTATTTCTAACAATTTATCTCTAACAATTAGCTTTTAAACTGAAAAATGATTTATAATGTTAGCATTGTTTTAATCATTGCTCAAAAATCCAACACCATTCTATTTTCAAAAAAAGTTGTTGAGACCTTATCCTCAGAAATGTTCAAGGCTGTATGGGACTTTGAGCAACATGCTCTAGTGGAAGCAGAGGCCCATGGCATCGTGGAACTAAGAGATCTTTAAAGTCTCTTCCAGTTCTCACCATCTTATAATTCTAAGCTTCATTTTTCACTAGCATTGTCTGTTATAACTGTGAGTTCCTGTTATGAACCATCTTAGACCAAGACTGTTTTAGGACCAGGGATGTGTTGAATTCATAATCACTCCTCTCTTCTTCCGGACCAAACTGCAAATCTTATTGTCAAACTGGTTTCTGTGTACTATTCCTCATACTTAAGTTTTTATAGCACATTTATTGCTTTTTGCCTTTTTCCTGCCGTCCTGGTATGCCATGAACCAAGCTCTAAATATCCTTCCAAAGTGTAGATGTTGAGTTGGTAGTGATGCCCTGTAGCTGGGGGTGGAGCAGAGACTGATCTTACATAGGTAGAAAAATTATATTACCCTAAATGCTATTTAAATACCAGCTCACTGCAGGTTAGTAGATTCACCTTTTGTCTTGTGTATACCAAAGCTACTGAGTAACTATTAATTGGCTTTTCCAAGGTAAATATTATATTTGTTTCCTATGCAGCACTTGAGGAAAAGGGCATCCAACATTGCTAGTAGGATGACAGATCTAATTGTCTCCCCAGGAATATAGACAGCATAGCACACCTTTATTGTTTGTCCTGATAGACTGCAGGAAACATATTAATATATTTTTATGAGCTATGAACTAATGGCATTGAAAGATTATTAATTAATAATAAATTATAAATAACAAATTAAGCAGATATCTCTGTGTATCAATTTAATATGCTGAGATTAAGTCTGAAGTTAGGGAGGACATTAATGTATCTTTTGTTTACTTACATATTCTTCTGACCGAACCTATTGAAAACCTGAATGTCTCACTACTCTGAAAATGTTGCATATTTCATGAAATGTACAAGCAGTCAGACAGAAAACAGAAATATATCTGCATTCTACTTTCACAGTAACCCAGTACAGGCTATGTTAAACAGAAAGCTCTCTCTAAATCTATCAGCATTTCCAATTCTTTCTAATCAGAGGGAAAACATTTTCACTTGTCTAAGGATGGGGAAAAAAAATGCATTCAGTTGGTTTAACCTACTGATATTATTTTCTTCTAATAAGATAGGGATTTACTCTTAAAGGAGCTGGCAAGTGAATATTGACAGGTGCAGCTTTAAAAACTTGCAGAAAAGGAAGTCTCTGGTAAAAATGGATCAATAAAAATCTTTGCTTATCTCATCAGGGAGATGTATCTGTTTAAAAGATAGTAAACTGTGATGTGGCATACATGTATCATGCAGGAAACTTTAATGGGATTTAGGAAACAATTCAATCATCAGGTACCGTTAACATGGATTTGCCAAGGAAAAGTTCTGTGTAACTACACTGATACCTTCTATGGTAAGGGTGACCTCATTGCTCTCTACAGCTTCCTGAGGAAGGATGTGGAGAGGTGCTGAGCTCTTTTTCCTAGTACCCAGGGATAACACGCATGGAACTCCATAAATCTGAGAAAGCTCAAATGGAGGAGATTTCTGAAGGTAACTTGGACCCCAAGATTTTGCTTTCTCAAACTATATGCATGAACAGAAAACTGAAGTGACACTGATTTTTTGTATATATATTTTGTTTATTTGTATAAATGCAAGGATCTGATGAAAGGATCAGTATAGGACTACCTTGTGTTTTTTCATGAAGTTCAGAGCTCTTTCTTACTGTCATTAATTATACCTCACTAATCTCAGTAGCTCAGCAGAGGAGGAGGTTTCAACCTGCATTCAAGAAAATTATTATTTTGAAGATAATAATAATGCATTTAGAGCATAATTTCTTTTGCTGTGTGGATAAGCATAGCAAGTTAAAGTCAAAGGCTATGCTGATTAAATCAAAACCTGAATTCCTGGGAGTTAGATGGCAGTATTAGCTTACAGTACACTTCTGATATGTTGTTCTCTTGTTCAGGTTTTCATAACACCCTTGTAACTTTTTTCCTCTCTTAGTATTGTGTTAAGCAACATGACTAATCTGTCATGCAGCTTTCTTAGTCCTTCCCCACAGGAGAAATGTGTGTGGTGGTAGTGTGTCTTGTTTTGGTCCTTTTTTCTCTTTTTTCTCCCTACTCTCCTACCTCTCTTTGATTTGCAGTCTTAATTTTCCCCTTTTTTAGAAACTTCTGGAAGTTGTCTGAGTCATGCTGATACTCTGCAGAGAATTTGAGCCATATTTGGAGATGAAAAATGCAGCCTGGGATACCAGAGGGATTCTAAATCAGTCCAACTTGCAGCTTCCTCTGCCATCCCAATAGAACAGCTGCACTTAGTAAAATCTCTGCAGATTGCTTTTATTTATACTTAGGTTTGTTTGTCAAGATGTAAGTCCCATTCTCCAGCTCATCTTCTCTTGCATGATAGAAGGAAAGAAGGAAGGCAGGTAA
>VZTB01008714.1:2987-42334 GCA_013397245.1 Thryothorus ludovicianus | reverse complement strand
GGAAGGAAGGAAGGAAGGAAGGAAGGAAGGAAGGAAGGAAGGAAGGAAGGAAGGAAGGAAGGAAGGAAGGAAAAGAAACTTTTAATTCCTCTTCATGAAAACCTATTCCTGCTTATATAACCTCTTAGCAGTTTTGCCATGACAGTAGCTATGATGAAGACTGATTTATCTCTGTATCTTTAAGTAAATTTATTTTGTAACACTTTACTTGTCACTTCTAATTTGACCCTAAATACAAATGTGTGGAAATGATTTCTCTTAACTGTTTTAGGTAGTTCATGACATTTCAAAAATAAACACACTTTAAATCTCAAATTGCTGGTAAAAAGGATTCCGTGAAGAAAAATGATTCCTAATTAATTCAACTTAGACTAAACATTTACAGATGTTAAAATATGCACTGTTGACTCTCTTTGGCAGGTGCATACATAAAGCTTGCTGAATAAACCACTGCACATTTTGGCATAGGCAAATGTGTAGCTTTTTGAATTGTGTTATTCTGAGAAAATTCCACATTAGGAGTACATTAAATTATATTTCCAGTGATATGATTCAGTTTATTGAAAAACTAAGTTCTGGAAGAGACACTTCCTCACTGAAGGCGTAAACATGGAGGCCCTCAAAAGAAATATACATCAGTGGACATGGATGTATATATATAAATATATACAATTTGAGTCCATGTTTATTCCTTACAGAGGAATGGACAGTTTAGATAGAGCTTGTTTCAAGGCTGCCGCTGATCCAAAACTATGTTAAGGGACAAATATTGGAAAGAGAACAGGAGATATACCTTCTGCTGAACTCACTAGGCCGTTAAGGGAAGGGTGGAGACAGTCTTACATAGATCTAAGTCCTTGTTAGTGTTGGACAATTCCAGCAGAGTTTAAAATTGTATTCACTTTGAAGAAGCTCTCATATTTCCTTTTACCAAACAGAATCTATTCTCTCAGTTACAAAATACACTCTCATTCTAAGTAATGTGACCACTTATGTATGCTGACACATACAGGTGTTAGTACTATCAAGTTCCAGGGATTATGATTGATAGCTGGTGACTGACATTATATATTTGCTGTTTCTGTTTGGAATTTTTTCCAAAACAAATAAGCAAACTATTATGGAGGACTATATTTTTTTCAAATTGATCATAAGTATTTTCCCTTTTGGTTGCGTGCATGCAATGTTCATATTGACTTTCTGGGAAAAAAAAAACACTAGACAACTTTGCCTTCTCATGGGAAATTCCATTATTAACATATAGGCTGACTGCAGTGTCTGAGTTATACTCATTGCCACATGTCAATGTGAGAACGTTGAATTCAAATGCTGCTGTCAACGTGTCACTTCTGGGTTAACCTTGTAAATCTCAGGAGGAGTACACTGAATCTATAAAAAGGAAGGTTTACTGTAGAGTTTGAGTTACAAGTTCATTTGCAATCTCAAGATTCTTCTGACATGTGGTTATTTACTTTTATTTGAGATAACTTCTGCTAATAAATTAGCACTTAATAGTTTATTTAGTACCTCAAGGTGTTGCTGGTGAGCTACAGAAGTTTACATGTATATTGCTCATTAAACAATTTTAGACTTAATTTGTTTTGTTCTGCTGGACATTTAGCAGGTGAGGTGAGAATACTGGGGGCTTGATTGTAGTTTTTACATCGTATATACTACCAGCAAGCTTTGAGCTAATTAGAAGTCTGTGAAAGCAAAAAAGTCTGTGGACTACCGGAATTGCACTTCCTTTTCAACTACAGAAAGTTACATCCCAAATGTTATATACCCACAGGTAGAAAGGTTTGGGGCAGGGGGTGAAAAAACAAACAAAAACCCCCACCTAAACTGAACAACCACCAAATGAAACAAAAACATCTTGCATGTAGGGCTGACTTCTAGTATTACGTTCCTTGGGATCTGAAATCATAATTAAATATCCAGGCATATTTGATCTGTAGCTTCTAAGCTCTTGATGAGAGTTTGCTTTACTTAATTTTGCTATGTAACAGGAAAGCTCCCCCTGGGGATCTTTTTCCTGTCTTCCTTCTTTAGATAACTGTGAATACCACTCAAAACCTTAATTTAGTGTCTCGATAAATTCTTACTGAGAAGAGAAGGATAATAAGCTTTCCATATCTAGCCAAAGCTTTAGGAGATAGATCTTCCAGGAGTCTTGTGGCAAATCACACATTCAGTATTCAGAATTTTCCCCCTTATAATAATGTCTTATATTTATTGTGGAAGTTCTACACATAAAGAAGTCTTTAGGAAAGGAGGCTCTGAGGCTCCTATTCACTGCTGTTGGACATTCATCCAAAAAAAACCCCAAGTATATCTCAAGAATGCTGCTCATATATTGAATTGTTATCATCAATAAAAAAAGTGAGAGGAACTTACTAATGAAATAGAGTTTATATGTTGAAATCAAAGTAATATGAATGGAGCATTAAGAATTGTTCCTCTTATTTTGTATCTGTGTAAAAATTTTAGAGATTTCATTTATTCATCAGCTAGGGGTGAGAAAGCATTCTGCAATAATTTCACAGAAATAAATTGACAAATTATATTTAAGGATTAACTACAAGCTGAACAAAATTTAAGGATATGAAATTGGTCAAGGACATCAAGCTAGTATCCTTGAAGCTGTACATTGGCATAAAAATTACTTAAACCACTTCATTTTTACCTTAATGCAGTATTTCAGATAGCTCTACTTTCTCATGTGTCTTTTACATGGGTAGGACACTTGCTTGCGCACCTGTGGTTTTCTTGTTGATCAGATACCAATTTAAATTGAATTTACAGGAATGTGTATCTGTATCTGTTCCCTCCTTTGAATTTCTACAAAAGCTATTACGTTGTTTCAAAGTCACAGTTGTAGTGTGAAATAAATATTAGATAAAATCACCTTTGAGTATCTTTTCAGGAAAAATCAGTATTCCTTAACTTAGTAGTTCCTTATTGATATTATAATTATGATACACTCTTCAAACTAGCTAGGAGTTGATCCATTAACAATTACAGGCCTGCAATATTCAAGCACACAGTCAAAGGATAGTCTTAGAGCCTCAATTTAGATTTCACTATTCTTAAGATGACAGTCTGTTCAAAATTTCTTTTTCTGACCACAAACAAGGAAACATGGAATTCAGAAATAGTCTCTGCCCACACACAAAGAAACCTCTTAGTAAGGATATAAAACAGCTTGCTGAAGCCAGTAGTTTATGTTTATATTAAAATGAGACTAAATGAACATCATAGCAGACACTGAACTTAAGGACATCTTTTTTCATAATTCTTTTTTTAACTGGAAATTGACTACAGTGGTAAAGAGAAAGGAATAATGAAATATAGCAGAGCAAGGATTTTGATTTTTGGGACAGATCAAATATTTTTCTTAATTATGGAAAGTCTATTTGTGTGCTTTCTCTCATTTTTTTTCAAACTTTATCATTCCTAAAAATGATTAACATTTTTATCTTCTTTGAATGATTTTTTTTTTATTTGTTTTGTTTTAGAAGAATGAACAGCCTTTTTAGTATTTTAGCACTGTATTCAGAGCATGCACCAAGTATTTGGCATTCGTGAAGAACAAAGGTTTACAGCCCATCTTGACTGGATAACAGAATAAAGTACTCTTGGGTTGGGAGCTTTTATCCATGCATTTCTAGAACTTTGGGAGCATTGGCAGTAAATGTGTCTTTCATTTAGAGTGCCTTCCAATGAAAGAAGGAAATAGAGTTCTGAAGAGCCCTTTAAAGTATGTTTGTTCTGACTAAGGCCAGGTTTTCCTTCTTAAACATATGGGTTTTGGTTAGTTGTTTGGGGTTTTGTTGTTATTTCTAAGAGGTAAGAATTTTTGTTTATTTATGTATTTACCTGAATAAAATTAAATCCTCCAGGTATTGAGGTCTAATATCAGACATAAAAGCACTTCAGTTTGAAGATCTCCTTTGTGGTGGGACGTGGCAACAGTGATGTGTTTACAAAATGCTCAGTTGAGAATACAATGCACATATGTATTTTTCAAACCTGATGTACTGCTATTCAGTCCACAGAAATCTTGATGAAGGTGTGTGTGCTTATCTGGGTTATAAAATCTTCATTAGATCATCATGTCTTAAGCTGGTTTCTGTTCCTAGGAAACAGAGCATTAAGTAGCACCATTTTAGCTAATCAGCATTATTTATTTATTCCTCAAAAGACAGGATGTATCCACACAATGATAGAGCTGTGGATAATTTCTTATCTGTTCAATCTCAGCTCAAAAATTGTTTACATCCAGAATTCTCTTTACAGCAGTATCCCTGATTAGTAGCACTAATGAAAGCAGGCATAAACCAGCCTTTTATATGCTTACTAATTAAAGGCATATGGCCTTGAACCAGCTAGTCCTAATTTCAGGTTACTAATCTCATTATGTACTGCTATTTTCAGTGACACAAAAATACAAGTGGGGAGAAAAGGAGATAAAAAAACACTTTAGGAGTACATTATGAATTTTAGACTTCTTGAAAAATATTAGGATTACATAGTATTGATGCTTATTGAATCTAACAGGAGCTCTTCCATGACCTTCATTTGGCAATGAATCAGGGTTTCTATTATTTGAATTGTATGACCACTTTGAAACAAGATTAGGAAAAGCATCAACCATCTGTTTTTCAGGGATATACAAAGAAGTAGGCTGGCTCTCAAGGATATGCTAGGAAAATCTCTCTGGATTGCTGTGGTAAGAAGAAAAAAAAAGAAATCAGAACGTTGTGGCATTTCATTAAAATTGACATATTGGCTGGCATGCAGAATGATAACAAAAAGATTTACCTAAAATATTGGTTATTTTTGACCACCGTAGAGATTTTGGACTAATCTATTTTAAAAAAGTAAAGTTCATGTTAAGCAACTGTATTTCAGATGCTTCTGATAAGAAGGATAAAGGATAGTGACATTTAGAAAACCCTTGATTTATGCTATTTCAATGCCATAAAATTATCTTAGTCACTTGTCTAATCATGGTTAGAAAAAGGAAAAGTGATTAAAAGAGTCCATGAATCATAGAAATTTCAAGTGTTGAGTCTGTTTGGTAGCAAGTTACAGTAATGCTTTCTGCAATAAAGTGTTTGGAAATTGTTTTGCTGTGAACTGCCACTGATAAGTATCTTAGTAAGGATAATAATAATATCAATGATAGTCTCTTTCAAGAAGTGGATGTTTATTTGTCATCAAGGCATTTTGAACACAAGTAAAGAAATAAAACTACAATAGCAATTTAAATGTATCATTCATAATGTGCCATTTACCTTGAAAAAAAACCACTATATTCATTTCAAAACCCTTGTGAACCAGTAAATGAAAAATTCCAGCAGTCTGGATTCTTCTGATAATCTCCATTGGAATCACTTGAACAGCCTCTTCTGTCTCTCACCATTTTTTTTTTGCTAACCCAGGATTCATGGTTTGTATGCCTTTAAACACCTGAACTTGCTACTAATGCCTGCTACTGATTCACATTTTTGGGAAGAATGAGTAAATTCCTGAGCTTTTCATAGGTGCAATATCTAGTCCTTTGCTTAATGTCCAAGTGAAATGTCTTCTACCGATGTAAGAAACTTAAAAAAGCCATAGTTTTCATAGTAAATATATTCTGAAATAATTATGATATATTTAGAATAGAAGCCTGTCTCATCTGAGGACAAAAGCAAAACGCTCAAAATGTTTGAAAGACTGCAGTATAAAGGATTCATTTATCATAACATTTGATGATGCTCTCCAAGTGAGTAACTACAGCAGCAATTATCTAGTAGCTGTGGAAAAATATTTTTCATGTTAACCCACACCGTGCATAAGAGAACTGATAAACTCTGCCAGGTCATAAACAGCAGAGGTGAAAATAGTTTTAGACACAGGAGTGCTACAGGTGGGAGGCTGTGAGTAGGGTATGAATCCCTGAAATGTTAGATCCGAATCAAAGTTCAATAAATATGAAACTTCCTACTTACTGCTTCAGCTTTGGGCTTTCTTCAGAGCACATCAAAAGTGGAAGACTTGAGATCACTGATAGGGTAGAAAAATTGATTAATGGCTTCATCTATGACTCAGTTTATGCTGTTAGATGTGTGGGGAACTGGTGAGGGGGGAAGCTTTGCAAAACACTCTTAATGTTTCTTAGAATTTATTTTGCTAGCCTGGAGATTGTGGCTTAAACAATAACTGAAGAGACCGATATTTTGGGGTTTGTCTCTTTTAAGGTGAAACATATATATAATGATAGAAACCAAGAAATATTTTACAGAAAAATATCCTACATACCAATGTGACTACTCTTAACTTGTTGTCAAGCTTAATATTGCCATAATATGATCTTGCCCAGCTCCAAAGTGTACAGTTAGGAGAGGCACATTTTGTACTTATCCTTTCTTAGTAACTTTTTTCCCTTTTAAATTTGAAGCTTCTACAAATAAGTGCTACCAAATCTGATAACTATTGAAGTTTGGCAGAGTGCAGACTGGAAGGAGACAACTATCTTTAGTGTTAAAAGAAAGGGGAAGTGCAAAAGAAAATTTATTCTTTCTGACATTTTAAAATCTTCTCTCCCCCAACAACTACTTCTGTGCGTGTAAAAACATCATAGTCTTGTGGGGCAATGCTTGGATTTTCTTATCCCTCTTATCTCTTGGAGGCTGTGACCCAGGTCTTTTTCCTACTGCAGTGTGGGAAAATGACTGGAGAAAAAAAATAGAGAGAACTGGGAAATTATATTCCCATTCCAACAGAGCACAAGCAGTGTGGAAATTATAGGGTGAAATGCAGTTGCTACTCCCTGGAAGGGATGCAGTCAGCCTGTGTGACTTCCCTCACTCAATACATCCTAAGAAGGAATAAGGGTGGAGAGGAGTGGAGACGCCACAGCCAGGCTCTGATGAAATCAGATCCCTGGGTACTCATCTGTGGAGGCCCAGAAGGGCGTGTCTCATGCTGTTGGTGTGTCCCCCTGTACAAGTCGGATGAACCACTCCCGAATCCAGCAGGACCACTCAGTGGAGGGTACCCACAGTGGGACACTGACAGACTGGTCAGGCACAAGCCCCTCAGATTTTTTGAGGTGCTGGCAGACTAATCGCACACAAAGGGTTTGAGAAAGTCTCCCCTTTCATGCAGCACTGTAGGATCTAGCCCACAAAGATGTTGTATCACAGTTTACTTGAGGTCCAGTTTTCCAATCTCAGCAATCTTAACAATGCTTCTTTCTTTTTCTTCCTTCTTAATTTTTTTCTTTTCCATCTCCCCAGAATGAGCTCTTCCTGCCTTCATATTTGTTCTCCAAGCCTTTGGAACCTCTCCATTAATCCCATTAATCCTTTTTCTTCCTTTAATATATCTTTCCCTTTTTTTTTTTTTTTTTTTTTTTTTTAGANNNTTTTTTTTTTTTCCCCAAAGGAGTCCTGTCACCCTGACAGCAAACCTTCCTGACCTCAGACTTTTGGCTCAAGGCTAAAACATTACTGGGATTTTACAAGTCCTGAAGTTATTTAATGCTGCAGCTGTGACAATGACTTTGAGTGCAGCAGGGGAACAACAACAATTTGGATACTATTTAGGCAGACTGCAAAGAACACATACTGGTGTCTGAAGCTGTCTGAATTTCAGAAACATATTATTTTATGGTAGTGGGGCTTTTTTCTACATGACAGAGTAAATGTGTAATACTCCATAAAGTGATGCATACCCAGAACAGAAATCTCAGTTTTGTCATCCTCCCATAGCAGATGTGTAACTCTGGTGGTACAGGCTGTTCTGGACATTGATGGAACACCGAAAGGTGAGAAAATCTTGAATTTTCCCTCAGTGACATTACTCTCTTGGGTTCATCCCTTCATTTTTCTCCCTGATTTCTGGGAATAGGAAGACAGGCAAGCTTCTGCAAAACTCCAACACTAAATTGTCTACACTGCACTAAACTGCCATGCAGTGTGCTGGCTCAAGAGTGACACAAGTTTGGATGTTGTTTTGGGAAGTAAACTTTTAATTTTGAGAGCTTCTTCTGGAAGTGTATGTTTGTGGACAAGACAACCAACAGAATTTAAAGTTGTTCATCACCTCAAAAGGACACATGAGGCATCAGTTCAACCCTATCCATTTAACGATGCCTGAAGAACAATGAGCAAGTGGAGCAATCCCCTCTTCATGCACCACTGTGTCCCAGGCAGGGGAGGAGCAGCTCTGCCAGCAAGTCTGAAGCCTGTAGTCAAAAATCAACCTTTAAGCCAGTGTGGAACATGGCCTTCATTTTCCAGGAAAGGCTTGTAGGTCAATGAAAGAAGAGCTGCCTTAGGACTCAACCCAGACTAATGGCAAGATTTAAAAGGTTGAGGTGGACAAAATGCCTCACCCTTTGAATTGATTTGCCCAGTTATTTCTGTTCCTTTTTTCATTTTGGCATGTCACTGGAATTATTAAATGACAATTTCAAGACTTACAGCGAATGATTTATTGGAGGAAGGTGCTAGAGGCATGTGAAAGAAATCAGTATTTTTCACTTTTTTGTATATATGATTGTTTCTTTATTATCTCTAAGTTCTCAAAGAACATAATTTATTTAAACATAGCATGGATGACACACTAGTTATGTGCTCACAGACATTTCCTTGGCATGAAGTAGTGCACGTTTATATTCCACGGTGTACATATTCTGGAGGGACACTGCTATTTGATGTTGCCCCCAGAACACCTGTGCTGATTCTGGCAACATGGAGGACTGCTTGTCCTCTAAGACCAGGCAGGCTCGTCTATATTTCAACACACCTGTTTGTAGTACTGTCTCTAGAAAACCAAGAGACAAAGGAGATGACTAGATCAGATCAATTCATGCAGATCTGGAAGCAGTAATATCAGAGACAATCTTAAACTGCTAATATTCTTGAAGCCAGTAAAACCCTTTTATGATCAAAACAGATTTCTAATTGAAGTGTGGAGCTAGGAAGTACCTGGTCTCATCAAAGTCATCTACCACGTGCCTCAGTTTGAGGCAATTATGGAGGTTTTGTTCAGAACTTTCTATATCTTAAGATTTTTGTTCCTTTCGTGATTTTTTTAAGGGCTTAACTGCATGTCTCAGGAATTCGTGTGCTGAATCCATGGTCTCTTCTTTGATTTCTGACCTATGATGTTAGAAAATCAATTTTCAAGTGGTGATGCAGAAGGGAGTGAGACTGGTGGAAGAAGAAACTACTCCTCCTACTGTGGGCATTCTGGCATCCTGGCTTGTATCAGAAATAAAGTGACCAGAAGGACCAGGACAGTGATTGTCCCCCTGTACTCATCACTGGCAAGGCCACACCTTGTGTTCTCCTCAATTCAGGTAAGATATTGAGGTGGCAGAGTGAATTCAGGGAAGAGCAATGGAGCTGTTGAAAGTCTAGAGAATAAGTCCCACATGAGGAGCAGCTGAGGGAGCTGGGGTATTTTAGCTTGGAGAAAAGGACACTCACAATAAACCTCATCACTGTGTATACCCACCTGATAGATGGCTGTAGCCAGGTGGGTGTTGGCCTTTTCTCCCTGGCAATCGGGAGCAGGATGAAAGGACACAGCTTCAACTATGCATGGGGAGGTTCAAGTTGGACATCAGGAGGAATGTCATCATGGAAAGGATGGTTAAACATTGGAATGGACTTCTAGGGAGTCAGCATCCCTGGAAGTGTTCAAGAAATGACTGTACGTGGCACTTGGTGCCATGGTCTAAGTAGACATGTTGGTGATGCATCAAAAGTTGGACTCAAGTGAAGTGAAGTTTAGATCTCAGAAGTTTCTTCTAATGTAAATGGTTCTGTGATTCTGTGAAAACAAAGGACAAGTTTGGTCTATAGGGAACTTGCTGTAACATCTCCTCGCTTAGGCACTAGGGTAATCGTCTCTGGTTTATCAGACAGATTTGTTACTGTTTCACCCCAGGGATGCAAGCTTGAGTCTTGGGTAAGCTCATGTTCAGTGTGTGCAAACAACACTGAACATAGGGGGACTCCTGTAATTGCTTATGCTGGCACAGCTGTTTGGTCCCCAGCTGGCAGACACTGTCATCCTGACCCAGGGCATCACACTGTGTCACGAAGATTCAAAGGGCTTAAATTTCAAAGTAGAAAATGAGTTGTGATAGAAATGAGAAGCCTGTTGGTTTATAACAGACAGCTTCCACTGTGCTCATTATTCAGGTTTGGGATCACTTGCATCCATGCACACTGACAAGCTGCCCTGGCATGGGCTGGCTTTTTTAAAGGCTCCCTGTTGCCAGCAGCTCTAAATCTTTATCTCACACAGGAACAGATGGAAATCATTCTCACATCTGAGCAGCAAAAATCTCAAAATGGACTGGGCACAGTGACTGACATTTGGCTGGCTATTTGTTGTTTTCTTTGCTGGTTGTTTTCCAAGGCAAAGTACATATTGTCAGGCATCTGGACACAGTGGGTATAAACCTACTGTGGAAAAAAAAACAACCAATCAAAACACCTGGTGTAATGGTAGATTCTTCCAGTAGGAATAATTGCATGCTGTTAGCACTCCTGAACAATACATGTAAACCAGACACAATGACCTCTGGAAAATTTATGATTCTTCACCTGTTCAGGAGTTAAGTAGGAAGATATATCCTGGGTATGCACCTTTTAACTTGCCAGAGTTTAAATTTGCAATTGAATTGAAAAAAAAATGAGCTGATGGAACTGAGGAGTGGATTCCATCATTGCTGCAATTGCATTCAAATACAATTGTCTCTAAAAGAAACCTTGCTAACTCTTACTCTACTCTGCTTTCATGCATACTGAGAAATACCTAATTTATTTGTTCAGTGACAATGTTTTCTAAGGGCTCACATTTCAAAGTAACCAGCATATTTAGTGAGTATAAAGCAAACTATTAGATTTGAATGAAAACTGGAAAGATAGTAGCAAGAGTAGAAAAAGTAGAAGTAAGCATAAAAGGGATGAAGGCCTCATGTTCATGGTTTGTGAAAATAACTTTATTAAGGGAACAAAAAGAGGCTTTGTTTCAGAACATTATTGGATAAAATAACACCTGATCCAAGTAAGAAGTGTTGAGTAAGCAACAGAAAGATAAGTAGTTAGTTGTCTAGCTTTGAGTTGTATTATAGACTTGCTTTAGACTATGCATGATCTAATTTAGAGGTCAAGAGTATTCTCTGAATAGTTCATATAAATGCTAAATTATTATATAATCTATCAAATTATTCAATTAATATAAAGTTTCCATTAGAAATCTTGGCAGATGTTCCTGAAGTTGTAAAGTTTTATTTTTACAAGAAACATTTGTCAAAGACAAATATCAGAGACTGAGGAGGCTTAGACTGGTTAGCATCTGCTGTGATAGGTTGTCTTAAACCCTAGTGTTTTATATAAAGGATCTCAATGGATTTGAACTGAAACAGAAAGATGAAGGAAAAAATTTGGATGATGATGAAAATATCTATGTATAAAAAAAATAAAGAGAATTAATATGACACCCAAAACTACTTCTAATCTTATTTTGAGGTGTCTATCTTCAGGGGCATTGGTTCAGATAAAGAAAGAGTAATTTTATTATTCATGCAAAAGGCCTGAAGATAAACTTCTAATTTCCATTCTATTGAAAGCTGTCTTTTATAATACATATTTTTTATCTGTATAAGAAAAAAATTGATAACTTCACAGTTCTGACTTACTGACAATAACCTAGAAAAATTTCCCTTCAAATTTGTTCAGTCCTAATGGCCTTTCTCAGCTGCATTGTAGAGCACTGGGTGACAGTGACTGGGCTGTGGTATTCTGGGGTACTCACACTTCCAGGGAAGATGGGCTCCTGCAGAAAAGCCCTCCCATATGAGAGGACTTTGCACAGCGGGGAGCAGCAGTCACCCTGGTTGTAGCTTGTGCTGCTGTTGAAGCCATGTGATCTTCACCTGAAGCAAGGTACTTATAAAAGGTATTCAGGTGAATATTTCCAAGTGTTTCATTTTGAAAAAAGGATAAACTGAGCCATCTAGCAGTGCTATTTTTTTGTATGTATATGTTGTTTGTTTTTTCCTGCAAGGGAAATAAATGGTAATGAAAATTGTTTGAAAGACAGTTGTTGAAAGTTGCATATTTTTTGGTGGAAGATGCTCCACTGCTTCTTTCTGGATATTTCAGGCTCTCAAATGTGACTCTAAGTGTCAAGGGAAAAAAAAAAAAAAAAAAGAAGCAATAGACCTTCTCAGAAGTGTAATTAGCACAGCTAGATCTTTGCTTATTAGCTGTTTCCATTCTGTTAAAAATGGTAAAATGTTCCTTTGAATGTCCCACATGCAGACCATTTGGCATCTATAAATTAGTGAAATGCATCTATTATATAACAATTGTAAATCATCAGTGATAGCTGTGTCATCTAGGGCAACAGAAAAAATATGTACTTGATGTTTTATTCAGCAGGAGGTTATTATAATGACACCTTAGTGCACAGTGAATGTAGTTCTCTCTCTCTACATAAAATTTTTATTAATTGCATTAATTAGTATATTTTTATTTTTAAAGCATAAAGAGCTTCTCTTTCCAGGCCTTGAATACTTGCATATAATTTAAACTTATCATAAAATGTCATGATAGTCTGTCTACTCATTTAGCTTCAATTACATAGAAATATGCATAACTGAATGTAATAAAACAGACCCATTTCAGACCAGCCACAATGAACGTTCTTATCTATCGTTATGCTCTTCCCTAAGTACCAGAAAGAATGTTCTAGGAAATTAGTAACTACTGATAATACTAGGAGCAGACTAGAGAGAAAGAGTGAAGTTTAGAGTTTCTTAACATCAGTGTCAAGGCATGTGCTGATTTTCCTGGAACTGGGATTTTAAGCTTTACATTTAGCTTTCAGTGAATGAAGTAATCAACAAAAAATTTTATAAGCTGTTGGCATCATCTGTAATTTAGGAACTTCAGATTTCATGAGATGTTGTTTTAAGATTTTATTTCTGTGTAAGTAATTCTCAAGTCTTTTAATTGTTTTCAAGTAATTATTTTCAAGTCCTTCACATATTTTATTAGTATCATAAAAGCAGAAGCCATGTATTTTGTGGGGAATAAATGGAGAAAGAAAGGTGACTTCAGTGGGTTTTTGATAATCTATAATGAAAATAAGTGTTGATCTTCAAAGACAAAGGTAATCAAATTTTGACACATTGAAAAAGCTGGAGGGTGTGTGTATACATAAATTATAGATATCATTTTTATATATACACAGATAATATGGATCTTACATTTTATATATATAAAATAATTCAGCACCAGTCAATTATTTTACTTTTGAAATATTATTGTCTGCATCTTCTGCATTTAGCAAGATCTAAATATCTATAAGTATGCTTTTGATTTGATATCCAAATAAATTGATCAAAAAACACTGAGCAGTTGAAAATAACATTCGTGCTTCTCAGTAAATATACATGGCTATAACCATACTGAATTACCCACTACATTGGTTTTGAATTTTGATTTTTTTATTATTATTATTTGCTTTCAATGCTAGTGAAATAGTAATGAAATAGCCTTTTTTTTTTGTCAGAGTTCTCAAAGAATTGAACTTATTTTCCACAAGCTAATGTTAGTAGCAAAAGCCCAAGTCTGCTGCAACTATATACAACACAGGATCCCCTTCTTTTGCTGAGGATTGAAATGATTGATGAAAGCATTATATCTCCAGAGAATAGCCCTCAGCAAACTTCCCACTAAATGTATCCATTAAAAGCTGGCATACAATATGCAGAAAAGATCTAAAGAATTATACCGGAAAGCTGTCTGGGATTTTGGTGTTTCCCAGAGGGTAATTTTTTGATGGCATTAACGATCTCCTGTAGAGAAATCTGTGTCTAATCATTCTCCATCCCTGCATGACTCTGTGCAGTATGGCATCCTGCAATATATATTGCTACATATGTACTCTAGGGTATTCAATGGCTGGCAAATTATTTGAGCGGGTTATTTACTTTTGCAGGAAGTTATGACTATTTCTGCACTTCAGCTGCCAATGAAAGATATTCTTTATTTTCCAAAGTCTTATCCTCATACTTGGTAGGTTAAAATCTACTACCCTAAAATCACTGTAAATATGTTTTCTTGTAACGTGGTGTTTCTTACCTTTCATACTAGAAAATCGTGATCAGAGAAATTGAAGTAGTGATCCAAAAGAAAGAAGAAAATCGTGGAGTCATCAATGCAAGTTATTGTCAGATGGCAGACTTACTGTGCTTACTGTTGTCTGGCAGGGCAAAGTGTGTGGCAACTGGGCATAAAAATGAAGAATAATTATCTCTTTCTTTCCTTCAAATCAAAGAATAGGAAAACCTCCAATCAATAAAACTCCTGCCCTCCATCCTCATGCTGTGCTCAACTGAGGGGGCCAGCCTAGAAAGGTGATCCCTGAGGCTGTCCTTATGAATGTGAAGAGTCATTTCTTAAGCCAACATTCATCATATGAAGTTTTTTGTGTCACTAGGGAGGGTTTTCTGCTGATCCATGTTTTGTAAATGCATTTATAGCTTGATACAGAGTCTTTCAGAAATTTTAAAATATTTCCCTGGTTCATTTTCTCTTGAGGAACAGATAGGAATAAGAAGCAGATGGTTTCAGTGACATTTTAGTTTGTTTCTTGTTCGGTAAACTCTGAATATCTCTACGTCCTGTGTTAAAGTTCCTTGAAATTGTAGAAGGCATGCATTGCAGCAATGAATAATTCAAAGTGAAACAAAGCTGTATTTGCTGGATTTTGCATACAGTTTTAGAAAGAAAAAGAAATCAATTTTGTAGCTACTTGTTACTGCAAAGTCTCTCCAAAAATTTCTTTTTTTTTTATTATTACATTAATGTAGTTCAAGCTATGGTTCATCAGTGTTCTCAAACTTACTAGGAAAGTATGAATGTATTTAGAGACAGCTTATACTTTCTCTCACACTTTATTATAAAGTGACATTCAGAAAGTTTGCATGGGAGAGAATAAGGAAATAATTTTATTTATTTTCCCTACCAGTTTTTTTTTACCCAATTTCATTAGAAAATTGTTTAAAAAGTTATTAATATGAACCAATAATAATTAGCTTCACGAGTAACTTTATACACGATATTAATGCTGTATATCAAATGCACAGAAGGTAATAACTCATTCTTCAGCTATAATAATCTTCATTTAAACAGACTGGCCTTTGTGACAAGAGAATAAATATTGCATCCCATTTCTGGCCAAATTAATTTTAGAATTCAACAGCCACAAAGAGTAATGGAAAAATGACACAATCTTTATTTTCCCAGCTAAGAAATCAAGTAATTTGTGTGTGAAGAAGTAATCTTTTGGTCTTCTGAATGTTACTGAGTCTTTAGTGCAACCATAAAAGCAGTCTACTCCATGGTATTTTTTGCTATACCTTGTTAAAGGTTTTATTCAATTAATGCCAAGATAATCTAATTATAACTAAGCTACATTTTCTGGAAATCATTTAGTGTACCTATTCACAGCATCTATAACATTGACTTCAAACCCTTTTGTAAGGTAATTTTTGTGTTACAGTGGTGGGATGGGTAATTAGAGCCTGCTCTAGTAAGCATTGTGTCATACTATTTTCAATGGTATGAGAATGATACCTGGAGGTGTAATTGCCCTTATGTTTTTATGGATTCTTGTAAGATCAAACCTATCAATTATGAGACACAAAGACATTTAGACAATAAGAACAAGCGTATACATCAAGCAAAGTCAGGCAAAGGTAAATCTGAAATTGTGTCAGCTTTCAAGAGGAAACTTTTAATGTTTATGCTAATATATTACTTGAAAATAATTTTAAAAGTTTCATAAAATAATGGATGGAGGATGATCATGTATTGTTCTGATATTTTTATGCAAGCTACTTTGTGTTTCTGAGTCACTATATCAGTTTGTATTACTGCTAGGCTTGATTTCCTATTGTACAACTTGCAAAAAAATTCACCTTCTGACTTCATAAAAGTAGAGCCTATCTTTAATATTATACCATACTACACTAACTATAATACTACACAATTAAAGGTTTGTGTAAATTAAGCTTTTTAAGGAGAATGAATTTATATAAAATTCAGGATGAAGATATTTGACTGCAATAAGAACTTAATGAAGAAAAATTGTACAATCAAAAATTTCTGTTTTCTTGATAACCTAAAGAGATTTTTGAAAATACAGAGAAAAGAAGAAGAGTCTTCCCTGTCTTTTAGTTAAAAAACTGTACAGCATTGTTCACATCCTTTACTTTCTTCCCTCCCTGCATTTTTGTGAGTAATAAAGTTATTATCTTTTCATAGTAAAAGATTTAGAAGAATGAATAAAGTATCTTCTAGAAGTTTGAAATATTAAAATATAAATTAACATTATTTCTTTCAAAAAAATATGAATGGTAGTGTGGTTTTGGCTTATTTCAGTCTAAATGCTCTTTTATTTTTGAACTTGAATGATACATATTTTCAGCACAAAAAAACCCCAAACAAATCAGGGATGATTTTTAAAAAAAAATATTTAAAAAATTTATTTAAGTAGCCTGACTTCTGGAAGAATTTACTTTAATATTCCCTGTATACATTCTAAAAGTGATCTTATTTTTAACATTTGTTATATGTTTCCTCTTCAGAAAAATATGAATTTGCAACATAAAGAACGCTTGTGTCATCATGAAAATGTTTGATTAAAATTAATCCATCTAGGTCATATTAAGCTGATGTAGTTATTTTCCTTCTATTACATTTATTTGGGGAGCGGATTTTAAATTAAACTGTTCTTGGTACCATAGCTATGAATCTCACCTGGAATACAGTATAGAATAACTTTATGAAATAGCAATGCCATGAATATTTGCCAGCAATTCTCCACATTGGGGAGCAGACCAGTTTGTAAAAGACAGAAAAAACACAACTCTGCTTTTTGCACTCTACAGGCGGGTCTGAGAAAGGATCCTCTGGTTGTTCTAGCTAGTTCTCCATGGAGGCTGCTTTAGAAATAGGTGTCTGTAAAGAAGCCTCCATAAATATTGCAGTGACCCATGAGAGTTCTCAGGGACCTGCAGTCTTGCAGTCTGACCAGACTAAGTCCAGTCCTCTGTTACACAGTAAACCCTTAAACCTGTTCTGCTCCACTCCACTCAAACAAGAGAAGTAGTTTAAAGCCTTACTTCCCTGACATTTTGGGTGAACATGAATGCCTGATGCCATCTGAGTAAATATGAGTGAATACTGCTCAGGTGACTGTTTTACCACCCTGAATCAATTTTTGATCTATACAAGAAACACTACAAAAAGAGCTATTTTCCATTGCAGTGCAAGAGACTCCCTTGAACAGATTTTAAGGGCAAAACTTCTGAAAGAGTGGTTTTAAATTTACATTTCAGCTTCACTTATAGGTTCATTCAACTGTGAATGATAGGGGGAAAATGAAAATGTAATGGCATATCTATTAGTGGTAAGGCACAGGTGCTAGGATTGTTTGAATGGTGATAAATTTACATTGCAAATGCGATAAATCTGGTGCAGTTCTAATGCTACTGTAATGACTATCAGCTGCATGCATGAGGACAGATAAAAGCTGTTAAATGCATACTCAGTGCATGGAAAATATATTATCTCAGCAGTTTATGTACTGCTTGATATTCATTTATGAGGGCTTCTCTTCACACAAGAACTTCCATTTCTATAGAAATTTACTTTGCAATGTTTTATTTGTAAATTACACTATTTGGTTGTTAAGGCTGAATACATACTCATTGCTTCTTGATAATATAAACATGTATGGGAGCTGTGCAGGGCACGTTTGCATTTCAACTTTTCATCAGCTCTTTCTTTTCTGGCAGTTTCCTGCACTGCAGCAAAGTCATTGCTGACAAAGCACCATTCAAGAGTTCCAGTGAAAATCAGAATCTGAGACATGGCTGATATCTGTAGTACTAAATCCAACATGGCACCTTCAGAGAAGTTTTTTGGTTTGCCTTTCATGTGTGGTGTTTAGTAATCTAGAAAGGAAGCAGATAAATTATTCCCAATGTGCTTGAAAACCTGGCCTGTGCAGTCAGCAGAGCTATGCTAATGCAGATTTTGAATGTCTCATATAATATGGGGTTTCCTGTACTGCTGACTGAAATGTTGGGTTCTTTAGCTTAGGTAGGATATTATCTTTTGATATTTGTCATGAAACTGTCTGCCCTAACTGCACACAGGGGCAGCTATCTCTGCCCATGGAAGAACATATTCTTAGCAGAACATGTGCACATGTGGGCAGTAATAGAGTGAGAAGATCAGTAAGTTTTCTACCCTACATTGCAACTATGGAAGTATCTCCTCACCAGAGAGTCTGGACAGAGATGCAGCAAAGCTGAAGGACTGGGCAACAATGTGGGTCCCACTGCATCCTCACATTCCTGGGGGATTGTCCCCTTGCTCTCCTTTGTCTCCCTTTGTCTTCTGAGCTACTGCTGGCTTCTCATGGGCAGCAGCTCACTCGTGCACCTCAGGTGTTTGTCTGTCTGTAAGTGTCTTGGACAGGGAAGAAGGAAGCCTTGGAGGAAGGTCTGCTCTGGGAAGTGGACATTCACCCTATCCACCTGGTTGAGAGTTTTGAGCCCAGAAAAGTTAATGTGTCTTGGTCTATCCTTGTTACATGTGCATTCATTATTATCATCTGTAACCTTTCATCTCTTAATGTTTGCCCCAAAATATATTATTCCTGTGTCTGGATATTATTGATCCCTGTAAATCTTGGACTTACAGAAAGGTGTGGTTGTTCAGCTTCTCTGGCTCTGTGCTCCCCCTTCACGCCCTCTTAAACCATAATCTCCAGTGATAGCTGCACCCAGTTTACTCTGGACTTTGGGAGATGCGCAGCAACACAGCAGCTGAGGGCTGTCTGGAGAGGTGACCTAGATGTCTTGCTAGCATGTCCATATGACTGTAAATCAATTGTCTTACTTCATAAA
The DNA here is from genome assembly GCA_013397245.1 of Thryothorus ludovicianus. Taxonomy (NCBI): domain Eukaryota; kingdom Metazoa; phylum Chordata; class Aves; order Passeriformes; family Certhiidae; genus Thryothorus; species Thryothorus ludovicianus. The sequence continues at coordinate 23,328 of VZTB01008714.1, read as the reverse complement.
TTGTAACCAATATGCCTGTAGCTTGTGGAGTCTTTGGTTTTTTGTTTTTTTTTTATCCAAATTCACCACAGTTGTGAATTTTGAGGTTTCCAGCTGCCCTGCTTTTTTAATAATTTTTTTTTTTCCTGTGGATTTTCTGTTTGCTCTTTAAGCCCTAGTGCATAGAAACAAGAATTCAGGCTGTCTGGAAGGTACTCTGGTGGTTGACTGGTCCAGTGTCCTGCTTGTATCTGTGGTAACTTCTAAGTTGGATGTATTATATCTGTCTACATCTTGCAGCTTTGTAGTTCAAAACTGCTGTCCTTCTCAATCCTCCTCAAAATCCAGTTTCTGGGAGGACTATGGGGGAAGATGACAGAAATTACTCTTTCTTCTGCAGGATTGGCTTTCCTCATTAAGAAAATGAAGGGTTATGGCCTTTCCCCTCCATGGGAAAAGGAAGAGATATAAAGACATGATACTCCCATGACAGAACTCACAGTGAAACACTGAACATTATGGCAAATTATTTGCTTGATGGCTGCATTTTATCACTTCAAAGTAAATGAAATCAGTGGTTTGAAAAGCTTATATAGTAATGCATTTCCCTGTGTAGGAAAATGAAACAGAAAAAGGCAAAAACACTGTTACCAGCCCTTTTATAACCTGGAAATATTGAAAGAAACCAATGTTTTGCGTATTGAAATTATCACTAGATCTAAATTTCTTATTTACATCAAAATGGCAATTCAGTGTATTCACCCAGGCCACATTTCTACACAGAGTAAAACAGCACTGAATGGTTATTCTAATGTTTTTCAATGTTTATTAAGTCTATTTAAAACTGATGTTATTTTTTGATAGCCTTATTTTCATAAAGCCCATTTGGTTTGGACAAATTAATTTCAGTAAAGTAGACAGTAATATCTTAGTTGACACTATTGCAAGGATTTTACAGGCTAGGTTAATTATAAATATGAGCCTATAGCTGCAGAGTTCCCCCCATCTTTACCATACTTTAAAATAACAGATGTTATAGTGCTCCAGAGCAATCTTACTATTTTACTACTCAGAGATTTCTCATAATATCCTTCACAATATGAGCCTCAAATTTCCTTTATAAATATTATATAATTAGGTCTAGAGTCTTGGTAATTCTAGTATTTCCCTGATAGTAAAAGCTGTGTTGCATGTGAGAACACTATTTGACAAAGAAACGTGCTTTTTACCTGAAAAAAATAAAATGGCACTATACACTTAAAAATAAGACATTATAAAGAAGAGAATAACAGTGTGGTTAATTGGAGAAAAGTTATTTAAAGGTGATATTTTTTTAAAACAAATCATATTTTAAGAAATATTAAAGAAAAGTAGTGAGAAGACTTCAGTGACTGAAAAGTTCCCATGTGAAAATATTCCTTCCCTTGTGAGCTGCTCATGGCAGGCACGGGCTTACAAGCTCTGAGGCGTAGAAATGTTCTCATGGTTCCCTCTGTACTGATTTACTCCAGTGTGAACCCTGATTTGTACACTGAGCACAATTTTAAACCAAAGAGTGCTGTCTATAAAGTGAACAGAGCAATTTAAAGCCATTCTTTTGAGTTGTTAAAAATCAGATTCCTGAAGTGCTGCTGAGAAGGGGTGGGTTAAGCTCTTTCCCACTGAGATACCACAGGTTAATACAATTGACCTTTGGTCAGAGCTTGGTGAACACAGAGGATGCTGAGCATTAGTCAGTGCAAAGAAAGTTAAAAAAAGTATTTCTGCTGTAGCCATAAGTCTAGTGCAAATAAAATTTCATAAGAAGGCTGATCAACTCAACTTAATGTTCCTGTATAAATCCAAAATGGAGTAAATTTATTATAGAAAGCTAGGAATATCATTGCATCAAATTAAGATATTCACATTGTCTACTCCAAAGACTATATAGTTTTTCTTTAAATTTTAGAAATTTTTCCTCTTCAGAAAAAAAAGTAGAATTATTTGCACTTCAGCACTTTTTTTTCAGTAAGGCCAGATATATTTCTCAATACTTCTGTTAAAATTTATTAAAAGAAGTCAAAAATATTCTAATAAGCTATGCAAAGTTTTGCTCATTGTTCAAAAATTGTCTAGGCTCATTACATACTCTTTTTTTGATCACATATTTACCTTGACTGTGGAGTCCAGGTCATATTTCATTACAAGCAAAAAAAATTTTGTCCTAATGTGAATCTTTGGTGAAAATAATACACAGTAGATCAAGGCAAACAATTGCCTTTTTCATAAAAAGTAGAATTAGAAGTGAATATACCACTAAAGTCTAGAAACACTTTGAACAGAATGTACAATGAAGAGTTTATTCTCTTTTATTTTACTTATTATCACTTCAATGTAAGTTCAGAAGCAATGTCTTGAACAAGGATCAGAGTTCAGGATGACTTTATCTGCCAAAGGTACACTGAATACACAGTCATACATTCCATCTTTCTTATTCTTTCCTTTGACTATTAAATTCTTGCTAAGCAATGATGTTGCTCTGACAGGAGGAGGTACATGTTGGTTCTCTCTACAAGTATAGTCTATTCCTCTAGAGTTGGAGCACATGGACAGAAAGAGTGATTTGTAGGAAAGCATTCAGTTTTTCCTGCTTGTGGCAAAGAAACCAAAGCCTCTCTTGAAATTCTGTGTAGAAGTGACCTTGTGCTAAGAAAAAAAAAAACTAAAGTAAAATTCAAATGCTGAGATATCATATTCATCAATCTTCTGGTTTGAATATCTATGTGGCTTCCCTTTGGGAACAAAAAAACATGGACTTGGATTTGCATCAACTTCTCACTTCATATATTGGTAGCTTACTTACACCTGTGAGTAAAGCTTTGTTTTCTTTTCCCTTTTTTAATGACAGCTCAGATTCTTAAACCAAAGATGCACTCAAAATCAAAACTCTTAAATTGCATCCAAAACCTGACCAAGTGTGACTCTAATTTTTAAATATGAAAACTTGAAAAAGAAGAATTAATGAAAACCTTTATTTGCATATAAATACCATCTGTCATAAAATTCACAGTACAGTAGTTTGGGTAGGATGTCATTAGTTCTTCAGGAAGCACTGAACAGTAGGGAAAGAGGAGCTGAGAAAGTAGGCTGTAATAAAAAGATTTTGGAAGGCATGCTTTAACTCACTTCAGCTGCATTAATATCTGCACCTGTAATAGATTTGTCCTTATTTATTTACAGTTGAGAATACCAAATTGTATAAAAAATGATTGATTTTCTTTTAACCTGAGAACTGTGTGGAATGAGAACAGCTCATCCTATTCTGACTGCATAGCTTCTTCAGTCAGTGTCTGAGATCCCTAGGTACTACTACAGTAAAAGCAAATATTCATTGTAAGAATGACTAAATTATTATTATTTCTTGAGAAAGCTTTTTAGCAAAAAAAAAGGATCTGTGGGTAGTTTAAATTGTCTAATGATCTGAAGAGGGGGTTAAGAAATGCAAAAATAATAGATGATGTAAGAGTAGAAGATGGAAGTATTTATGGCATTACCATCCATATTGGGAGAACAAATACAAGCTCTTCATCTTGTTACTTCAAAGTTAATTACACATAACATAAACCAAAATAAACATATAGCTGTACCTGGCACTAGAGATGGCTCAATGGAAACATCTGTACAGTGTTCAGCAATGTGTATGAAAGTGCCATCATATCTAGGGAAGGAAAATACAGTAGAGAATATAATTCTTGTAGAAGGTGGAATCATGTAAACTAAAACCTGGGTAAGGTGAAATACTTCAAAATTTTGTTTAGGTCGGAGGAAAGAATGCTGCAGAAAGTAGATGGGGGAAATAATCAGTAGCTCTTGCAGAAAAAGACTTCAGGTGGATACACACATTCACTCCCTTTGTGTAGGAGAAAAAAGAAATTAAATTATAATACATATAAAATTATTTTAAAATAAATATATAATCAACCCCAGGAAATTAGTGTTATAATATCTATCATTATGAAATAAAGCTTAGTAGAGCTAGAATTGACAAAAGATTTTCACAGATATAAGAATAACTGGTATTCATAGTACTGGTAAAAATAGTTGAGAGAATAGAAACGTTTTTGCTTTTGGACACAGAGGAACACTAGGTAATGTGTTTAAGAAATTTCCTCATGCACAGTTTATCCCACTCTGCATTCTTGTGTGGTTTACTATAAGCTGGAAAGCATGGAAAAATGAAAAACATGATTATTGAAGAGAGGCTGCTGCATCTCATATCAACAACAATCCTTTTCTGATAATAACACCTCTAAAACTTTTTCATGTTTAAGAATATCTGAGGTTCTTAATCTTCTTTTGTGAGTAATAGTTGGAGGATGATGGAGAAAATTTACTTCTTTATGTAAGTTGTTTCCCCATTTTAATAGTGAAAAAACAAAGGCTGAAGGAAAAGAAGGGAGGGTATTAAAAGGAGAAGTAGTTAATTACAATTTATCATTGTTTTGCTTATATAGATGCTTATGTAGATGAAAAAAAAACATATAGCTAAACAAAATCAGAGCTGTCTCTTGAATATCTCTTGTCATAGGTCTAGTTGAGTATGAATGCTACATATATGCCATTCTGCAAGTTCAATTATCAATTTACAATTCTTTGCAAGTATATTCAAACAATAAAAGGGCTGGAAGAGATCAGAAGGTTGTGTTGGACATCTCTTTACCTCAATATAGTACCAGAACTGTCTAAATAATACCTGACAGGCATTTGTAAACACTTCCAGTGAGAGATTTTAGTCTTTACTGGTAGCCTGGTGTTACGAATGCATGTGGGGGTTTGGATTAGTCCTTGCCTTTTGCCCAGGCCCCTGGCAGCAGGCAGTAGCTTTATGGACGTGGCCAGCTCCTCAAACTCACTCTTGCTTTCAAGTTCTTTGACAAAGCTGATTCAGTCTATTATAGAATGAATTATTTATTTAATAGACAAAACTAACAGACATAAAGCTTATACTACACAGGAATAAACACAAAAAGAGACTACTAATAGGTATACACAGTGTGAGGTTAAAGGTAGCTATTAATGTCACTGCTAGCGAAGAAATAATAAAACCTAGGATTCAATGTATCTTACCATGCAGTTGTTGATGGGGCATACATGGATATCCTTTTCCTCAAGTCCAGGGAAGTAACCACAGACTTTGTGTCCAAACACCAGGGAGAGGTCTCCCACACTTTCAGGGTGTGTGTGTAGAAGGCTTCTGCCTCTGTGATAACTCGTGTGCCTGATATAGTTTGTAAAACAGTGTCTCTCAGTCAAGAATATTTATTTCATGTCTTTCAGAATCTGCTCTCCTGACTAAGATGTTGATACTCAGCTGAGGACTGAGCCCTTTTGGTGCCAGAAACGACCCCTTGCTGGGTTTCCAGTTCCTGAAATGCTCCAACTACCTATGGAAGAGGAATGAGGGGGGTAGATGTCCTGCCACACGAGGTGCTTCCATCTCTTTAATGTTTAGGGAATTCCATCATAATGTCCAACCCAAATATGTTGCAATTCTATTGCACATTAACTGGCTTCCTATTTCCCATAACCTCAAGAACTTGTCTTGGAACGAACACCACAGTTCAGACTGACTCTTTACAAAGAGAAAACAAAAAACTAACAAAAAAACCCAACCAACAACAATAAAAAAACAACAACAAAAAAATAACCCCAAAACTCCAAAACACACAATAAAATGCACGAACCCCTCGCAAAAAACTCCAAACTGAAGCAAAGCTTATTCCTTGAAAATGTAAGATTGTGGATATGAACAGAGCAAAAAGCTGTTTATTGTTGTCTTACTCTGCTCTTCTGAGGAATGTCAAGTTCGTCCTATTCCAAAAAGTATTAACTCTGTAACAAATATTAATGATTTTGAAATCATGCTTGTGAGCTGTTTAGCTGCATATGGATATCACAAAAACCAACAACCAGCATGCTCTACAGTCCCCTCAGCACTTTTCTGTGTGTGAAGTACTAGCTGCATTGCATTTCTGAATGTCCCTTACCTACATTTTAGAGCATATTTTCTAAATGAAGTTCCATAGAACACTGAAAATTTTAAAACATGCGAATATAAGAAATTGAAGATTTAATGTCAAGGTGATTATTAAAATAAATATTTTTAGAGATTGTAATTTTTTTGTATTTCATTCAGTTGAAATCTAGGGATTTTACACAATACAATTGCCACCACAAAATTCAGGGAGTTTGTCCCATGTCCCATGTTTGTATTGATGAATATACAGTAGGTATATTTAGCTGTTAATGTGAAAACAACAAAGCTACATGACACATGGAATGGGGAGAGAAATGCACAATCAAATAGCCTAAAAATTGGTGAATTTTATTAAATAGGGGCAAGCTTGTTTATTGTTGAATTGTACAAAATCCCTCACTAGATTAACTTGGGTTGTAAATTCAGCAGAGAAATGTGACCATAAGAAATGTGACACTACTGCTGTGTCATCTATTACAGGGGGATGATTTCGGCTGAGGGGGATAATGAGCTTTTGAGATAATTTTGAAAGCAGATAGTCCTCCTTAGAACACTGGGGATCACTAATTTTTCCATTAATTCTTCTCTATATAAATATTTTTAGCATGGGTTTGCTTTCCAGAGTCTTACTTGGAGAGAGAGTTAAAAGCAAAACATGACTTTTTTATAAGATACTTGATGATATAATTAAAGAAAATGAATTCTGATTCTGCTCCGTATAGTCATCCCTGCTGTCAATTTAGTCTCTTGCTAGCTTGACTTTGAGCCTGTTACAAAAGGACACAAATTCTAATTTTAATCTGTTAATCAACTTACCTGCCTGAAAGATAAAACTTTCAGGACAGGAATTGCCTCTTCACTGATGTACACCCCGAGTCCTTCCACAATGGGCCCAAGCTGCAGCTGAATCCTGGATGCTACAATTGTATGACTGGTGGTAGGTACTAAAATAAAACATTTTTAAAGTGTTTTATGGTTTTCCAATAATGACAGCTCCAAGACAGAAAAATTTTCTGGTTTTGGGCATGAGAGAAATTAGCTAAAATTCTAACAGCATGGAAAACTGTACACTCCAAATTCCTAAACTGCAGAAAATGTTATTCCTGATGCAGTTTTACCAAAGAGAGAAAAAACCCCAAACATCAGAAAAGCAATCCTATTTGTTTGCAAGTATTTGCACGGAAGAATTTGACTGTGAAATGATGACAAATCAATTGTGCTTGTATAGCCAGTGCAGTATTTTTTGCACAGCCAGTGGTTATGCTCTGATATCAGCCATTTAGAGAATTCATGTTTGATACTACCCGCCCACAATGATACTGAATCTGTACTGAAAAAAACAGAAAATGCATTAGAAAGCTATGTGTTTTCCAGCTGGAGTATGAATCATACTTTCAGGATCTTTGTTTTGACACCGTTTAAAACCCAGCTGTAACAAGGAAGTCAGAAACCTTAATATGAGCCTTTAGCTCCTAGGTCTTGTGAATTTCAGGTTCTGGGCGGATTCTTGCATCAATATGAAGATTACCGGCATTTAGTTGTAGATGGGTCGTTTATCACTTTCTTGAGTCTCTGCTTTCATATTCATGAATCAGAATGTGCAGTGTTCCTTGCTGAACTTCTGTGCTTCTGTACTTCACAGCAATTAACATCTCTGACATTGTATCTCAAGATAAGACGCTCATCTCAGAAGCCTAGTAGGATGTAAAATATAATCTGTCATATTTAAGTTAGCTCTTTAATAATAACCCATTCTAATAAGGACAAAGTAAGTCCATTTCTTTCCAGTTCCTAACCTCATGTCTTTGTAATTTACATCATAATTGGCATGTTATCAACAATATCACCTGAATATCTCTGGACTTCACAGGCTTTTGGAGATCTAATTAGCTAGAGATAACGACTTCAAGTCAGCTTGGAAAAATGGGATACAGCTCCAGTTTGCATACGTTTTTGATTTGCAGCATGTTCTCTTTCTAGTTAGGATTTATATGTGAGGAATTTGTGAATTGACAGGGAAGAGGAAGGTCTGTGGAAGTCTGCAAATTTCTCATGAGCATAGCCAAGCACAGTAGTCCTGCTTTGTGCCAAAACCTGTGTTGTCAGTTGCACAGGCTTGCTGTTTTTCACATGGTGTTTGCATTTGTCCTTTGCTCTCTCAAAACGAGCAGCTAAGATCCCTGATGACACTCTATGCATAATATCATGAATGTCAAATACCAGTATTTTTGTCCCTTACCTACCAAAACGTTCCTATCTAGAAGCCATTTCATGATGTATGCAATCAGTAGACAGCTCTTTTGCTAACAATATTTAGTTCCACCTTTGGTTCCAGCAAGCATCAACTGCAGGACCAAGGAGGCTTCAAAAAACATCAGCTGTCCCCTGTATTGTTGAGCTGGGGACTAAGCACAAACAGCAGAGGGAACTTCTGAAGAAAGCCCTCTGAAGCAGGCTGGATGGAAATTCTATCCTGACTATCCCTTAAGTGCTTCCCAGAGAAATGAAAAATTAGTTGTCAGTGGAAAATTCCCAGAGGAGATTGAAAGAAAAAGAAAAAAGCTCAGATAGACATTTAGTTTACAGTTTGGTTTTATTTCCTTTAAATTGTTGAAAGAAGTTAGTGACTCCAGGAGATCCTGAGTTCCACCTTTCACCAGCATGAAGAAAGTTAAAGGCAGTGAAGTTAAAAATTGATGTTTGGTCTTGCAATAGTATCATAAAAATATAAATGGACTTAGGGCAACATATTTTTCCCAATAACTTTATGTATTCATTTATGCTGAGTCATTATTCACTTTAAAATCAACATCAAGGAGCTGACTTGAAGCAAGCAATGCAAGTGCTTTGTGCATCCTAAACAAAAACAGTTCAGTAACTCTAGTTTCCAGTTTTAGCATTTTTCTCACTTCTTTCATGCTGTTTTTTTGCCATCAACACTGAAGAGAAGCTAAGAAGGAAACTTACATTTTGACAAGCAATCTAATCTATTACCCAACCACAAAAGTGAATGGGCATGGGAAACTTATTTTCCCTTTAAGTAAGTGTGAATGCCAGAAGTGCTCTTGATAGGTGACAAATAGCATTCAGTCAAAGTAGTGGCTGAAACTGCTCAAAGTAGTCATAAATTGGTAAGTAGAGCTGGCTTAATTTCACTTGTGAATATAATGCTAAGCTGTCATTGTCTTTAGAAGATAAAAGCTAGCTAGAGGATGTGCTGCTGTATCTTCTGTATGAACTGTTTGCATAAATGTCTGTTTCTACTGATGGCTATTTATTTCACTGAAAAACCTACTGAAAGTAAACAATTCTTAAAATCTTAGGGAAAAAGTCACAGAAGAAATAAGAGGGGGAAATATGACAACATTGTTTATTGGCTCAAATATATGGATTGAGCTAAAAAATTTCTATCAAATGTCCAAGGAAATCTATATGGCTTTATCCCATTTCTCAACCACTAGTAACAATGACTAAACTCTGTGCTAATCCTGTAGCAATTTTCCTCAAAATTTGTTTCTTTCTTCGTGAAAGAGTATATTATCCTTTCATAAAATCTATTTATATATTTTGCTTCATTTTTCATACATATAATATGGTTAGGGAAGCTATTTTTTGCTTGACAATATTTCCTTTTCACATTTCTAAGGTCTAGTGGTCTGAGTATAATGATTATATTTTTCCTTTTCTATTTTAATATTAAAATTTAGAGGGAGAACTTAAAAAATAATACTTAAGGGCAAAATGTATCCATTTTTGATGTGTTTCTGAAGTGGAAGAACTACAGTTAGAAAATATCCTTCTGCTAAAAAAGTAATTCTTTTTTTATTCCTTGGAATACTGACTATTTACTAAAGACTGCAATTTTTTTCTTATGTGGAGAGTAGGTCTATAGAAACTTGCTTTGGACTAGCTGGTTAAAGAAGGATAGAAGACTCAGAGGATCCAATTCCAATTAAACAAGGTGAAGTGATTTTCACACAATGTTTTCAACCAGAGAGTTATAAGACAGCATCATATATAGCTCTGGGGGTATGAAACCTTCCTTATTCATGTTTATTAGGTGCATCTGGCGCCTTCTTATAATTTATATGCAGTAAATTTCTATAATAAATACTAAATATACATACCACATATTTACTATCCTGCTATTATGTCTTTTTGGTAATTTAGTAGTAGATATGCTTTGCATTTCAAATATTTTCTTATCCTGGCTTTCTATAACTCTGAGTAGAACTGTGTCTTAGGATGATTACTAATTGCTTAGGAAAATATTCCTCTTGGTATTCATGAAATCAGAAAGAGACTTCGGTTTTGCTATGCATGTAAGAAGTTGCATAATGATGTGGTATGAAAAAAGATAAGAAAAACAAAATAATAAACAGTAAAGTATAAGGTGTTTTAAAATTCACTTGGAGCTGAGTGGAGAGTTAAACTTTAGTACTAGAGGAACCTATTATAGAGTATTTGCCAGCCAGCTATTAGTGTGGCTTATTATACCACATACCATATACCATACTCCCTGCATGGCCTTGTTTGAGATGCCCATTGATGGAGCTTCCTGGATTTATGCATTGTGTATCCTGTTTACCTCTTGGAGAGACTGATACTGCTTCTGCTTGCTTCCCACCCATCTGAGAAGAGATGGATCCCCCCATTCAGGCACAGATTTCTCTGAGAAGTCACCTCCCTGAAACTCCTTCCTGTGTTTCTGCAGAAATGTCATTGATAAGCTATGGTTTACTCCACTGTTGAGAAATGTGTCTGTATAATAGTTTCTTTGATTCAGATGAAAGGACTGATACATTTGCCATTGCCACTCTCAGGTGAACCTTCATACCACCACAAATGTGTCATCAGTGCACACCAGGAGAGAGTGTAGTGAAGGAAACACGTCCTCTGACTTTCCCCTGTGGTGACTTGCTAGCAAAGAAGTAGAAAACCAAGGTGGTACTGCCTGGTGTGTCCAAGCAGCAGAAACTGGTGAAATAAAGGAGAAAGTGTTTCCTTTGCATGGACGTCTGCAGCTTCTTCTGGGTGAACAGCGGGAAAGGCTTTTGTTTATTCCCAAACATGCAGTGTGGGAATTAGTCTGTGACAATGCCAACAAAGTAGATAGCACACACCAAATTAGTCTGCTGCTGAAAAATGAAAAGGGAAAGGAAAGAATAGTATTGCTTTGAGCAGTGCTAAAAGCCAGTGAGCTCTCCCCTTTCTTTTTCAACAATTGAAAATCAGTGCTAATGATGTCAGCAAGCTCAAATTCTGAGTGTTTTTCTCTTATGTTTTGTCTTAGAATTATTTGGTTTAGACTAGCTGGTGGAATCTGCTTGCAGTTGTATGAGCTCCATCAGTCTTATTAATTCATCATCTCTTTTATTTTTGTTCTGCATGCATCAATAACTCTGGCATTAATAAGAAATTATTGTAGAGAAATGTACTGTAGGTAGTACTGTTATCATCCTGATCTCCAGTGAACCAGCATTCCTGTGTCACACTGGTCTCCCTTCTCCTCTGAAATAGCTATTCAAGAAGTTGATACTGATGATGGTCAGGTTAAGCACAGTTATGTGTCAGGAGTTCACCCTTTGCTAGAATGAGCAGGAACTTAATTTGAAAACAAGTGGAATGAGGGACACCGAGAAGCTGTTAAAAGATGACAGAATAACTGAAATGTGTCTGCAACAGATCTAGGGAAGTAGAACAGAGGAAAAAATCAATTCAAAATATACTGGGTGCAGACACTGATTACACAAAGGAAGATCTTGGTAAACAAAACAGCAGATTGATTTCTCAGATCCATGTCACCGGAGTGTAGAGACTTATTGATTGGAGTTGCTATCAGCCTATTTTTATGACCCTTTTTGATACCAAAATGTGAGTTACTTGAGTTATTAAAATGAGGCTTTATAAAGACATTTCCAAATGCCTTTGATTGTAGTACCGAGGCAGCTGTCCTATTGTGCAGACACAGCTGGGGGCTAACTGACAGCATATGGGGTGTGAGATCATAAATACTGCCCTGCAGTACCAAGGGGACAAAAATTTTGCAACACGGTAGATTATGGGGGAGGGTAATATTGGATATCAGAAAAGATTTCTTCACTCAAAGGCAGTCAACACTGAGAAGAGCTGCCCAGAGAAATGGTGGATTCACCATTGCTGGAAGTGTTCATAAAAACATGTAGATGTGGTACTAGAGGACAAAGTTTAGTGGTGAACACAGTGGTGCTGGGTTAATGGTTGGACTCAATAATCTTTAAGGTATTTCCCAGCCCTAATGATTCTATGATTACCTTTGACCCTTCCAATTAGCACTTCTGCCATTGATTCTATTCCTATCATGAGCGAAGTTTGGGTTCAATTCTCCTGTCTCTTAAAAGGTTGGAGCCTTAAAAATCAATTTGTTACTGATCAAAAATCATAAAATTACTTTGTGACCAATATGCTCACTAATTAAGGAATTATTTGTTTTAATAATATCAACTTTGCAGAAACTACCACTTGCTAAATATATATTTTTAAATTGTCTACTCATATGAGATTTAGGGGGGGGTTGTTTTGTGATAGTGAAGTTTTTGTTAGTGTTTTGGTTTTGGGGGGGTTGTTTGTTTGTTTGGTTTGGTTTCTAAGCAAAAAGTTCTCCCCTTGCATATCCCTATATAAACATGGCAAACTTCAGCACACTGGTATATATCCACTAGCATAAAAGTATCATCCCTGCTGTGTTGCTCTTAGTGGATACTGATTATCAATTTTGTAAAATGAAAGCAAGCTGAAAATAATCCATAGGCTTTAAGATGAATGAGAATTTTGCCTTGTAGTACTTAAATACAGAATTTTGTAACTTTTATTGTAAAAATTCATCTTTTCTGATTTTTAAAGCTGAGATTTATGTAGAAAATAACTAATCTAAGTTTGAATGAAGGTGAATTTTTTTCCTTCAACTAGTGATCGAGTGCACCATCAGAAAGTTTGTTGATGACACCAAGCTGTGTGGTTGACACACTGGAGAGAAGAGCTGCCCTCCATAAGGACCTGGATAGGCTTCAGAGGTGGCCCCTTGAGGACTTCACGAAGTTTAACATGGCCCAGGGCAAGGTTCTGCATCTGGGTCTGGACAATCACAGTGCAAATACAGATTGGGCAGAGAATGGACTGAGAGCAGCCCTGGGGAGAATGACTTGGATGTGATGGTTGGTGAGAAGCTCAGCATGACCCAGCAATGAGTGTACTGGCAGCTCAGAAAGCCAACTGTGTCCTGGGCAGCATCAAAAGCAGTGCGGCCAGCACTTTGAGAGAGGTGATTTTCCACTTCTGTGTCCAGTTTTGAGGCTCCAAAAATGAGAAGTAGAGGAAAATGGACCTTCTGAAGTGAGCCCAGGGGAGGGCCATGAGAATGATGATTGGACCACCTCTGCTATGAAGCTCAGCTGAGAAAGCTGGGATAAGAAGGCTCTGGGGGAACCTTAGATGAGCCTTCCAGTATAAAAAGATGTGAGTACAAAAATGCTGGAGAGGGACTTTTTACAGGGTCATGGAGTGAGAGGGTAAGCGGTAATGATTTTGAACTGAAAGATGGCAGATTTAGAGCAGATGTTAGGAAAAGGTTCTTTACTGTGAGGGTGGTGAGACACTGGAACAAGTTTCACAGGGAAGTTGTGAATATATTATTCCTTTTAACTGTTCAAGGCCAGGTTGGATGGGCCTTTGAGCAGCCTTGTCTAGTGGAAACTCTCCCTGCTTTGGAGCTAGATGATCTTCAAGACCTCTACCAACACAAAGTTTTCTGTGATTCTATGATCTGTACAGATTTGTGCTTTTTGAGTGCTTTCATAAAAAGAAAAAAAAAATAAAAAATATTTATTTATAGTTCCAGAGTTTCTGATGGATATTGCCAACTGGTCTGGATGAAGAACTCTCTGGAATTTGATGTATATCACAATAAGGTGAGAAACATATAAAATAATAAAAAAATGTGGGTTTGCTAGTGTAAGAGCTTTAAGGAAGTACATAGAAATATTGACCAATATTGCTTACTGGGGAAGTGATGAACACTTGTGCTTTGAGACAAGCCTCTTGTCTCAACTGCACCCAGGACATAGCATAATACAATGTGATGCATTCTGGTCCACCAGTCATTCATAATTGAGAGTCATTCTGAAATACTTGTGTTATCTCACAGGGAAATCTGTTGGAAATTTAGTGTACCCTAATGGTAAAACATGTCTTTTTTATAGTATGTCCCTTGAAGTATAACATGTAAAAATACCTTATCATAACTTACTTTTGATAGACCTCAGGACATCTTGTCCTCTTCCTCTCAATTTGTAATAGTTTAAGTTTCCTTATTTCTCATGTTCAGGGAGGCATCATTGTGGTTTTAGAACAATAACTTTTGTGCAGTTTACCATACAGAAATATGTTTTTGAGGTGACTTTGCAGTCATCAAGACCCATTGTAGGATCAGGAAGGAATTGTGATTGTGTTAATAGCACTGACCAGAAGGTCTGCCTAAAAATGTAGCAGAAGAATATATTTGTCCATTTATTCTTCTAGAATAACTTTGGAGTGCAGTTGAGATTGTTGTGCCATTTTATCTTTGTCGTTTATAATCATCTCTGTCATCTTAATTGTTTTTTAAGAAGCCTCTATTTTAAATCTTCAAAATGGATTATTTCTGCTTCAGTGTTCTTCATTTAACATTCTTCTCACAGGTGATTCTTATTACTGCTCATAGGCATTCCAAATACTACAGTTTTTGATCAGTTACTTCTGTTCCCTCATGGCTTTATTTCTGCCTTTTCTTGTAATATTTTCCCTGGCAATCAGATACTGACAATTCTCCAAAACAGCACTTTGAGAAGTGCTCATTAGAGAATCTCATTAAGTCCTCGATTTGAAGTTCTACATAGTGAAATTGTCTTTATATTTTATTGAATATTCATACTTTAGTAACCAGAGGTTTTGATTTTGTCTAACTGGATTCAGGATTACCTGGTAATCTGTTCATTGCTATTCTGAACTTAATTTCATTACCAATTGCATCCATTTCATTATTTTTCTTTCTAAGACACCTAAAGTACCAAATTTCTTTGGATTTTTTCCCTCATTGTTCAGATATTTTTTTCATCATTAAACACCAATGCTCAGTGTTTAAGGGCTGGATTTTGGATAGGGACAGGAAAAGTCATTTTTAGTGTTTTGTTTTGGGGTTTTTTTGTTGATTGTTTTTCTCAGTCTTGGTACAAAACATCTCTGCTGATACATGAAATTGGCTTAAATATAAATTCTTAATATAATCACAGTTTTTTAAACTTTTTTTTGTCACTTACTTTAGTAGTCCAGGATTTTATCTAAATTTATTTCATTAATTATGTTGGACTCATTGTAAAAGTCCATTAAATCTATGTAGAAATAAATTATATTCATTCATTTTTGTTGAAACAATGAGCTAGGTAATTGATCTTTATATTTCCATCTGAATCTTGTCTGTTGTAAATTGGAATCTGGTAATTTCTTTAACTGAAGATGTAGTCTAATATAATATATTTTAATACGATAGTTGATTTTCAATCCCTGGTACTTCTCTCTAGACATTATGTTGGTTAAGATCTCTTCTCTCTGACAGCTTTATTGTCTGGTTATATTTATCAATCTAGGTATGAATTGATACCTGCCTAAAGCCGTAGGCAAATGACATCTACATACACAAAAGATTTGGGTAGCCATTAGCAGATAAAAAGCCATTTACAACTGTGAACATATGGCAACTCCTGGCTTCTGCAATAATCTGCATTTAATTCAAAGTAACAAATTTCAACGGCCCTGGCAAATAGGGCACTTCAAGTACTGCCATATTCATTGTGGCCAAAATGCTAATGTTTTCAGTGGAATGTGGAAAATTGTGGTCATAGGATCAAGATCCAATTAAAATTCTAATCTTTGTTTGAGAAAGAGTATTTTGCCTTACGTAGGATAACCAGAGATTGCCCAACTAATGCATTAAATAACTTGTGGAAGTGGAAAGTACAAACATGTATCAGCTGCTGCTGTGCAGCCTAAAGTACTTGGGGTCTGACTTGATAATCAGTCTGCTGTCCTTTTTAAAGATTGGTCCCTTGTGTATTTTAAAGGATAAGCAATAGTTTCAGTGAAGACATGAAAATTCAGAAAAGTTGATATTATCCCAGTAGAGACATCAGGTGGTTGACAGACATTTTAGAACAATGTGACAGAAATTTCTTCTCTCAAAAGCTAATGCATTTCTAGCTAGCAAACCACAATCTGCAAAAGACAAACTTTATTCTGTCAAATTAAAATTCTATAATTGAAAGGAGCCTTTCCAGTATGTTTTTTTGTACTCAATCACATGTACTCCATCAAGTGCTGCTTTGCTGCAAAGTTGAATGCATTCAAAAGAGGAATTGATTAAGCCTCTCAAGTAAATTTCTTTCAGCTGAGTTGCTTATGTGAGGAGATTTCTTGCCCTGACCTCAACGCATACTCATCTAAAAATGTGAATTCCATGCAAAACATTAAAAAATCCTGTAGGACAAATAAATCCTGTATTATTTCAAATGTATTCTTCAGCTAAGCTTTTAGGAAGCACTTAGAGCTCAGTGTCTGCATTATCATTTATATTTCATTAGCACCTAAAGGCCTCAAGTGAAGCCAGGCCGACAAGCATTTGGGAAATAGAAATACAGTATAATATGCTATTCTAGTCCCAAACATCTGTCACTGTTAAGATGAAAGAAGTAGAAAGGGGAAGAGTGTCATGCTGACATGTGAAAGATAGTTTGCAGCAGATCCCTGCCAGCAGAGAACAGATTTCCTGAATTACAGTGCCTTGTCTGCTTGGCCATGTTCATGCTAGTGCATCCCAGGCATAGAAGAAACAGAGTTTGTGTAGAGTTGAGCAGAGTTACCACAAATTTCTCCTATCCCCCGTAGTGATTTTCATAATTTTGTACTACTGGGAAATGTTAAATAATGATCACAAGTGGATTAACTAAATAATTGCAATCCATAATTATTTCTCTATTCTGTCATTCAAGATACAGCATTGTGAACATTTTTTGCAACTCCTTTCTTGAGTAAAGCCAAATACATTTTTGGATATACGCTATATTATGTGTAATTAGTAAGCACGATAAAATCATTTAGATATTTTAAAGAGATCTTTCTTCATCAACCTGCTACCCACAAAATCTGAAGTCTGCTTCATCTGAAATGATTAAAATCTGGAATGACAATTGATGCAGAATATATGTACAAACCTGGTGATGTGGTAACTTCATTAGATTCCTGTCTGTGTCACTTCTCTAATTAGAAAAAAAGTTACTTATACTTTGTCTTATTTTGATTCTCTTGGAGCCATTCGAAAAAGGAACAAAACCTCTCCTTGTGCTCCAGTATCTCACATTTTTTTGTGGGTGTTTTGCTTCATGCCATGCATCATGTTTCTAATAAGGTGTTTCCCTGAGCAAATCAGAGGAAGCATCTTCATCCTGTGTATCAGGAGAAAAAAAAAGGGTGAAATTGGATGCTGTGAAATTCAAATTCTCCTTGGGGCTGTCAAGAGTGCAAGCAGTCCTGCTCATGCCAATTAGATAAATGGGGGCAACCATAAGGAAAGTGTTATTGAGATTAGCTGCTCATTTTCTGAGAATATCTTTGGGCTTGTTGAAGTTGTAGCAGAAGTGAGGAGCAAATTATTCCTAAAACATGACAAAGTTAGAAAATGTCCAGCTAAAAAGCAATGTTAATTATGTTAAATAATGATAATTGGTTTTGTATCTTTGTCCCTCCCGAAATATTAATCCCTTCTTTAGGGATTTTATTGCTTTCCTGTCAGTCTTTTCTAACCTTCCTTTAAAGAAATTATAGTGTTGAACTATTTCAGAATAGAATACACTATTTCTTAGACATAATCAAAACTATTTACTGGCAGAAATTTTTAAGAAAAAATGAAAAATTGAAACATGCCTGACCTGCATGGGCCGTCAAAATTCCTGTTTATCAAAGCTGCCTCTGTGTGGTCTGAAACAACAAGGAGTTCCAACCACACTTGCTTTAAACCATGCTGGAGATGATGGAGCTGTTGTACTTGCATATCAATTCCAAGTGCAGAAGACTTTTTGTTATCATTTAGAAAATGTAAATAAGTGAATGAAGAAAATATTACTTTTGTTTCTTATCTAAATGCATAGAAACTGAGTAGTACTGCTCATTAAAAACACCCTATGAATAGTTGATGGAATTTGCTAAGTCAGGTGTTGTGCCACATTATTTTAGCCTGCCAAAGCTAAAATAAAAAGTATAAAAAGTATAGCTGGAGACTTAGTTCTATTCTAATTTATGCATAATCTCTTAGCTGCCTTCTCACATTTGAATTTACATTGGGTAGCTGAGAAACTAGAAAACAATAATTTTTATATATATCAAAGGCAATGCTTCCTCATATACCTTCATCTATCTGAAATTAAATGTGCTCTGGGAATGGGGTTAACTTGTGCGATATATTTGTTTTGTCTTGTTTTCTTTTTTTTTTTAATTCTAGAGGTCTCAAATAGTTTGGCTTGAAAAGGACATTAAAGAGCATTTAGTTCCATCCCCCTTGCCATGGGCAAGGACACATTCCACTAGAAGAGGTTGCTTAGAGCCCCATCCAACCTGGCCTTGACCACTTCCAGGAATGCAGCATCCACAATGTCTCTGGGCAATGTTCCAGTGTTTCACCACCTTCACAGTAAAGAATTTCTTCCCGATACCTACTCCAAGCCTACCTTTTTCCAGTTTAACCCCATTACTCTGTATCCTATTACTACATAACATTGTAAAACAATTACTAGGGTTGTGCTGCTGTTCTTAGTGTGAGTAACTTGGCTGGTAATTCATTGTTTTAAGACTTGGAGTACTCTGAGGTGTGCTGCAGATGCATGAGTAGAGTACTCATCTTTATGTCTAGATCTCCAAGTATGCTGGAGCATATGTAAAATAACTCTTGGGCAAACCAGAGCCAATTCATTAGTGATATGAAGAGCATCATTTCCTGAGTTGTATGGTGAGACTTCTTGTCCCTCCAAATGATAGGCAGCAGTTGCCATATCCCTGCCTGGGTGGAGGTTAGGCAGGTGAAGATTCTCCTATGCTGCATAGCAAAGTATTTGTGCATGCACAGTGAGTGATGTGCATGAGAGGATGAGAGGAAGGAGCTGCTCTCCCTCTAGTCAGTCTAACATACCCACAGTCTCTGTGTGCATAGAAGATGTGGAAGAAATGCCACCTTTTTGAAGCTGGCAAATTAGATGCTGTGGCATTTGATGTAACTACTGTTGCAGCCTTTGGGAAAAAAAAGCACTTTAATGTGAACCTTACCCCATTGTAAATGTGATAAGAATCAAGTGTAGATGTTAAAGACAGCATAAAAAATGTTTTGTTTTTACATCAAGGTGAAAATGTCTAAAAGGACAGTGATCAAAAGAAATTACCAAGGCCCTTTTTTTGATTAGAAGTGGAGTTTTAAACTAGTCAATTTTTAATTTTTTTTTATATTATAGCAGCATATGATGCTTCATGGTAAATAAATTTGAGTATGTAATCTGAATCACAAAATGAGAGTCATGAGAACTGTGTATTTTCCACAAAGGTTTTTGTTTCCTGATGGCAAAAGGCTTACATTTTTTATATTGTGGTTCTTGTTTTCTTCAAAATCATACTTGTTTTCCAACACACCCTGGTTGAACTCCTGCCAGGAATGGGCAGCCTATTGGTCATGATGCACTCGTATCTCAAAAGCATTCTGGAAGTGTTACATCATGCAAGCTGCAGGAAGGCTGCCCAGCCCCAGTGGCTGTAGCCAGTAAAATCCATTACAGATCTCATCACTGGATTTTGTAGGGATGCAGCTGCCCAGGAAACCTACCTATGTGCCGCTGTGAGGTTGAAATCAATATCACCTGTAGCTGTGAAACCATCCACCTCTCCTTGACAGTAAGCTCTGTGGAATACATTGACAAGTCTTGTAGCCCGTGGATTGTAGAAAGAGAGGCCAAGAATGACGGCTATAGGTGCTTTAGGTCTGAAATATTCCCCAGTGTTTATTTCCATTTTCTTCTGAGTCAGCTTATGCCTGAATGTACATGTCTGAGCTAAGGGGGACAAAAATTTATATGGATATCCCACCATTGGAAGGTACTAATAAAAATGCTTTCCTGTGACTTTTGAACTACATGATCCCAAAATATTTGAGCAAGTTCTTCACAACTGTGTACATCTGTATATTCTTTTTCTATAGCTGTTGTCAGTTTTTTCAGAATATTTTTCATTTAGAGCTTTTAAACA
>VZTB01008711.1:0-32317 GCA_013397245.1 Thryothorus ludovicianus | reverse complement strand
CTGATCCATCCAGTAAACCTCACCCCAACCTCCACTATTTAAGAGCTACCTAAAGAACAAGTAGTTCCTTTCTGAAGGTCATCAGCTGTAATTGACTTCTCCAGTTATTCTTGATACAGATACAAGATATTTGGTTTCAGCACTGTCATACAGCTGGTTCCCCTCTTCTGAGAAAGCATTTATTCTCTGTTATCATGGTTAGTTAGATGCTCCCATACTCTTGTGTAGAGGAGAACTAAAAGTCTTTGCTCACACCTCCTGTGCTGGCAACCAACACAGAGAAAGCAGGAGAATTGGTGCACACTAAGAACGAGCATCTCACAGCCTGGAGGAACCATTAGCAGACCCTTCTTCAAATCCAAAAAGCACTGAGTATCTCTGTAGTACTGTATGAATAATGATAATAAGTGGCTCTTGAATCTGTCTGCAAAAATACAGTATGCACAGGTTTAAAATCAAGCGGGTTTTTTTTTCTACCATGATTAACAAAAAACCCCACAAAAACAAACAAACAAAAAAGCCCAAAGAAACCAAACAGCCTTTCAGAGGTTATCAATGTTCATCCAAAGCAAAGGCTATGTTTTTTTCTCCCACTAAAGAAAAAATGATGTTCAAATTGGAGAAAAGGCTGTTTTATCAAGGCAAGGTTTGTTTCTTCTGGATGGTGTATTTATAAATGATGCAAAGAAGACTCTAAGAACAGAGAGCAATAATCATAATCTTCTTTTTTTCTCCAAACCTCTTCTTTCAAAATCAGCAGTTCTTAGAGGAAAAAAATTGCACTCCCATTGCAGGAACCAAATCTATTCCATGCAGACAGATGATCTGAATGTGTTTTTTACATGCCTTACTAGTTTACCTTCAAATTTAGTGAGATACACACAGTCTCCATCTATATCATTCCAACCTCTGCAAGGCTCATTAAGCTCACAGGTGTTCTGAAGTCATGTGTTTCAGACAGTAAGATCTATGGAACAGGAATCACTACATCCATTCTTATTGCAAGTGCCCATCCCAGGTGTTTGCAGTATGAGAGAAAGGAGTCAGACCTGCACAGGAAGAACACTGCTGCCCCAAGAGATGGTGGGATGAGAGAATTGCTCTAGTCCAGCTTTATTGCTTTTGGACAAAGGTCAGGTAGAACTTCATTTTAATTCATGTCTTCTCTGTTTTACTTTTGGCCTATGAAACAGTGGAATCCACAGCAGAAGAAAAATATCTAATTTATACTTTGGAAAAAGACTTACTTCAGTTCAAACAGGTTTCAATGGGAATTCATGAGGATAGATATTTCTTATCTCTAAGCTACTTCTGCAGGAAAAAATTAAGCTGGCGATTCAAAAAAGAGACTTCTCACATAAGGGACAGATCAGGCATTATTGATATAAGGTTTGGCATTATTCTCCTGGAGACTTGCCCTAGTATTTACTATCCAAAATAACCCTTGGGATTCAGCACAGCCTGAGCATGTGGAAGTGCTCATTGGCGTGTGGAGCTCAAAAGTTCAAACACATTTCACCAGCAAGGGCAGCTGCTGGTCCAAACTGGGGTTGTAATTCTCAGCTGAAACATCAACAACTCACTGCTCAATAGGCCTGAAGACCCTCCTTCCTTTCTGTCCTTGCCCTGACCTCCTTCCCCTCACTTCCCTTCTTTTCTCCTTGAAAAAATGTCCAGGAGGGTCAACATGGATGAAGTGCTACTTCAGTAGACACCAGCCCAGGCAATAATTTAGGACAAACTCAAGGTAAAAAGGTAAAAGTGATGAAGCAATGGACAGACTGCCAAAGATATCCAAATGCCTGAAGGCCTAGACAAGCTCAGTACGGAAATAAAAAGGCACCTAAGCATTTCAGTTCCATGGGCAGCTTCCATAGCTCTGTGAAAATCTGTAAGGACATCTGAGTTTCCTCAATCCAACCTTCCTCCAGACCCACCTGTATCTTGGCTGACATAATTTTGAAAGCTGACTTTTACTTTAATCAAAGGTGAATATCTTACCTGAAAGACTGGAGTTGAAACTCTTAGCTCCACCTTTCTGCCAGCTGTAACTCACCTCACCCTCTGCCAGCCTTCAGCACTCAGCAGGAGAGCAAGACTTTTGGCACACTGGATTTCAGCCACCGCTATCGACCGCTTCCCCAGTTGACTCCTCCCTAAGCTATAAAGAAGCAAACAAGAAACACAACCTCTCTCTCCCTAGAGCTGAAAACAGGGCCAAAACCTGGGTGTTTGTGTATGTATTTGTATGTATTCCAGCCTGGCAGATCTCAGATTCCGAAGGTAAAATCTCAGTTTAAGAGATAACTGAAGATTCAAAGATCTTCCCAGACATTTACGTAACTATGGAACAAGAGGAGTAATAAGAAAACTGAACTGTAACTGTAGAAGTCCTTTGCCCTGCAACAGCTTTCATGTGATTATTTCCCCAGCTGAATCCCCACCACATCATCTCCAAAACTTGAGCTTGTTTCAGCAAAGCAGCAGCAAAGGCTGTTTTAGTGAGATACTCCACATTCACATGCCCTTATGTGCTCATAGAAACACCTTCCAGCATCTGGGGGAAGAATGTTTAAAAAAAAAAATACAAAAAAAAGATTCCCATAAAGCAAACAACACCCACCCAACCTGGAATAGTGCCTACAGCTAAGCTCATGTTAAACAACTATTGCAAAGTTTCTCTTTCTAGAGAAAAAGATGGTACTTTGCTTTCTGGGGAAAAAAATTGTTTTAGCATTTTGAAAGGCTCATTAAGCTTGCAGGTGTTCTGGGGATGTCTTGGCTCCAGCACTGCAGTGAATCTCCCACACTGACTCTTCCCTTGTTGCTGAGGAGTTGGATTCAAGCTTAAATTAGGGAAGTGAGATCATGTTGTATGTGGAGATCCTGGGAGAAGAGGTGGATGCCATGAGGACTGTCACAGAGGTGCCCTCACAGTGATGTCCATTTGGACGCTGACAGAGGAGACAGAGGCACCCAAGAAATCCTGTGGTTTGTCAAAGGAGCAGAGAGGTTATCTCAGCACAGCAGCCAGTGCCTCCCAGCAGGGATTTGTGTTGGGACTGAAGTGACATCTTCCCTCCAATCTAAGGGACAAGAGCAAAGACCAGCATTTTCACTGAGGCTGCTGCTGATGGAGTGATGGATTCATCACTGGCAGGTTGGTTTTACTCAAGACCTGTTCAGAGAGGTTTCATTGTTGCCTAAAAGACTTTTAATTTCTTTAAGTGCAGCCATTTAAAACATCTTCCCTTGAACTGGCATTTCTGGACTCTAGTGGTGGGGGGCAGGTTTACACCATCCACAAGAACCCTTTCATCCTCAACTCCTTCACGACAGACATATTTACCTACATGTTAGTTCAGAAAGATTCCCCAGGCAGACTGAAAAGGGTTCAGTTGCCTAAACAAGGGTTTCTAGCACCATTTTAGGTGCCAGACTCCCAGCTGCTGTAACAGAAGGCTGTACATCTCCGTGTCCTGGCTCATCTGTGCCAGCACATATGGACATGTCTCATCACTGGGGACAGCTGAAGGGGCCCAAGACCCTGATAACCAAGGTCTAGCCTGCTCCTTCCATGTCCTTCATAGCCCAGGGAGGCAGCATTCATAATCTACCACTACTTCCTGAAGCATTTACTTTGTGTGTAAAATATCCCATGTACACTAAACATGACGTTTGGAAATGTCTTCTGGCAGCCCCAAACCTGTCAGCCAGGTAACTTGCCATAAAATACAGTCAAAATGAATATTGATACTGAAGACAGAGATCATAATTTGTGACCTAAGTATTTTGGGGGAAAAAAAGCCATTTCAAATACATAAACATTTGAATCCTAAAGCACAAGAAAATATAATGGAAAGGGGAAGGATGAGGCAGCAAGCTTTGGAGAACATTTCTCTGCATTGCTGTTAAAGTCTCTGATGCGGAGGCAGGCGTCTCCAGCAAACAAGCTGTCAAGCAGGCTTCAGTCACTCAGCTCCATAAAGAGAAGAGCATTCTGGATAGAGCTGGCTGCACAGGCTGTCTCTGAGCATATACATCCCTTGCTGTGCTATCCATCAGTCAGACTGGAATTTTCTAATGTGATCAATCAAAGGCTTGATTTCAGGTGACTTTCTGAGATGCTTCAAAACTCAATTCCCCCACAGATCCTTAAAATAAAGCTTCATGAAAACTAAATAGGATCTTCTTGAGGTCTCAAGCCAGACATCGAAAGGACAGGAATATAGAATCACCAAACCATTTTTGCAGCCTCACCTGAAATCCTCCTCTAGATCCTCACATATGCACTTAGTGCTTCTAGCAAGGGAGAAATGCAAACCAAACCACAGAATATTGTCTAGGAAGCATATTGTAGGATACCAGTGAGTCAGATGTGCTGTCACTGCTTTAGTGCCATTTCTGCATTTGTGGCTGATGAGTCTGATAGATTCATCCCCACAAACCCCCATACTATTTCATCTCATCCGTAAACAGTTTTGAAGCAATTGGGAGCACAGTTAAAAGGAAGCTGTCCCTCACATCACCCATGATTGTCTTTCAAGCATTAACAGGGAAATTCAAATTTATGTCAAGTATTCATACAATAGAAGTAGACTCCTTACAGCCTTAACAAACAAAACAAGAAAAACAGAGGAAAGTTTACGTTAAATTGTTAGGACTACTGCAAAGCATTAAGTTTATGCTACTACCATTTCTGAACTCTTCATTTCCCTTTCACCCAGCCCTTTATTTACCTTGAATCCCCAAAGGACTAACATTGCCTCTCAATGCTGGCACATGATGGTACCGGTGTGGCCTTGAACTCCTGTACATCCAGTGGTACCTGCCAATTTCCATTTCTGGTCTGGTGATCACTGCCAATTTTAGGTGGTAAAAAGTCAGTGTCACCAGCAAGTTTTAGTTCAGTACTTTCAGTCATTTAACTTTAAAAACAAGAGCCCAGAAAACACACTGTAGTTTCAGAACTGAAACAACACTAAGGGAAGAGATTAGGAGGAATGATCAACAGGGAAATGCCCACACAGGTGTTAAGAAAGGTTGAATAGCTGAAAGTCCACTTAGAATTTGAGTTAAGACACATAAGGAAGGGCTCTCTATTCCTTACCCCCACCCACTCTCATGTCTCCCTTTCTTTGTCCATGACAAAAAGCTCTGCTCCAGAAGGAAAGGAAGGTAAAGTCATGGAAAATCACATTACCTGTTTTTTAAAAATACTCTAATGCTGTCAAAGAAAAAGGTTATTGCTTTATGTCAAGGTAGGGCAAACACAAAGGTTTGCTCTGATACTTTCTTACATTAAAAAAATGTTTGTGGGCTTTATTTCACCTAGGCTCTGCTCACATACAAAAATCTGGACCAAATGTGTTAAAAATTATTTGTTCCAGGTTCTTGGCCTAGATGAGCAGTCCTGCTTCTCCTTGTCTTTTCAGAGGAAGCCCAGCAACAAGACCCCACATGCAGTAACTCACCTCACCCACTCACACACTCATTGCACACTCACTGGCACAGGGTTTCAGTGTCCCTGAAAGAGGCAGGAAACAGCATCAACCCCCTGTGAGCCTACATATCCCCCACTGGTACCACTATGGCCTTGTCAAAGCTGCCAGGGAGTGAGACTGGCAGATCTTTATTCAAAATGCACCAGAGTCCCCCTCTGCAGTGGCTAAATGAGAAAGCAACCATCATTTCTGGCTGAAGCAAATCCAATCCAGCAGCATTTGGGCACATGGAGGAAGTGAAGTTGTAAGGATGAAAACCCCATTTACTGTAGACCAGATTAGAGATAAATTTCAGGGGGCAAGAGAAATAGAAATGCCATAAATTTCCAGCCTATGAGGAGCTCAGAAGGTCCTGGACCTAGTCCCTCTTATGTGGTTTTGTTGCTTGTGAAATGAGGAGATTGGCACAGCCACATTTGCATACGTCAAGAAGAGAAAAAAATCTTGGCCTTGAATCCAAATGCTGGATCTAGAGATTTATACCAAGAATTTGTCTTCTTTATCAGCAAATGAACTCCAATACAAAGAGTCTTTTGGGTTTTGTACATAAATTTAGAATCAATGGCTCTCTAAAGGATACTTTGTGGCTTGGTAATTTTCCCCTCTGCATCTCACACACAAACCAGAAAGCAGGTATCAGTAAATCTTCCAGAGAAGACATTATTCTGTATTGTATGGCTCCTCTTCCTCTTAGGAAAGACAATTCCACATCTTATGAACATAAAATTCAAAATGTGTTGAAAGAATATTCCAAAATGACTGTACACTCTCAGGATGATATCATCTGCTGCTCAGAGAGGAACAATCTTGCTTAGGAGATCACAAGGAATGCCATAGTAATTGAATTAAATACAAAATTCTTTGCTAATACTGTATACCTCCTCTTCTCTCCCTCCCCAATGTCTGCTCCCTGCTTTTTTGAGGCTACTTACTAGACACTAGTAACAGATTCAGATTTAAAAAAAAAAAATAATTAAAAATCACCAGCTGTAAAGAATTATTAATTTTCACTGCACCAGCATCTAAACCAAACCTTCAATATCAAGATTTTATCTTACTAGCTTGAACCCACGGTTTGAGATTTCTCCTGCAGTGCCACAAAAAGCACTGGTTCAGAGCAGCAGAGCAGGCAGCTCCTTTTCTCCCTTAGCCTGGGGCAATGCTGGTGAAATCACCTGTCTGCTGCAGTACAAACACCAACCCCTGAAACACAGAGACATCATGTAAACTTCGTAGCATCATTTCTGTAAGTGAAAATATTCCATGGAGTTGGTTTCTCTAATTAGCAATTTCTGGTTTTGCAGTAACAGGGCTCCTTTCATTAGGAGGCAGTTCAAACTCCATAAGGAATCTCAGTTTTTCCACTGCTCTGCAAAGAGCCACTCAGCAATGGCTCTTTGGTAGCCCTCAGTGCATGCCTGGCACAACCTTTGAAGCTGAAGAGTATCTCTGGGTGACTTTGCTGGGACCTACCCAGACCCACTCATGTAAAATCAACACCAGATCAAAAGCTCCCCAGGCTTCAGTGGCATAACAGCTACTCCACACAGTCCATATCCTTTGGAATTTAACTCTACCCTGAATAGCTGGGAAAGGAAACAGGCTTAAGGGCTTCTTCACCTTTTGATTTTTGAGCAACTAACTGCACTAATTGCATTCCCTGGTCTAGGTTACAACACCCTCCACCCACAGCCAAGCTCCCATGGCTCAAGGCCTCCTGTCAGAACCAGGTTGTCCCCAGTGCTGCACAGACACAGCAGCTACAGAAGTGACAATGTTTTCATGTCACACCACGGAGGCACACGGATGGCGACTGTGCTGTTCAATATTCATTGGAATGAATCATCTTGCATGCCTGTAATCAAATTCACAGTGCTCAACATCCTCATGCTTGCTGCCTTTATCATATGGTTTTAGGGGAAACACAGTTTAGATGTTCATCTGTTTCAGTTGATGAACCAGTCCATGGGAGCAAAGAGAGGGAGTTGTTTGGCCATTGATGGTCGTGTGATGAATCCTGCACAAGGTGCAAGGCTGGGCAGAAAATGGGGAAGGGTCAGAGTAACTGAAGGAGACCTTCCCCCCCTCTTTGCCCCCTTTGCTCCTGCTGCAAAATCCATTGTGCACGTACAGTGCCATCTGGGTATCCTCCACCCCCCGTTACCATACCCCATGGCACATATGTCTAGGTTTTCTGCTTTCACGAGGTTGTTCAGACCAGCAGGAGTACATTCTCTGAGTATTTTTCAACCCCCTCCTATTTAGAAACCAAATCCTATTCATTAAAACCTAAATCACTAAGCCTGCCAAATTATTATCCCCAGAATATCGCGTGTCCCAGATTCTCCCTGGGCTGGACATCTCTTCCTACAGTCGTATTCTTCAGGGACTTATGCTTAGAGCAGTTATTGTTGTCAGTGGATCTGAAACACCAATCAACTGCTTAAAAGGGGGAAAAATATGCAGCGTACTAAAAATCTTTGAATGGCTTGACAGCTCTGATACCACTGTGTGAGCCTAATACTAGGTGGGTACCTTTGAAATTCTGGTTGATGATTATAACTCATATTTTTAAAAATACTTTTTTTTTTCAATTTTTTGTAATGAAAAATACATTTGTAAAGCATCAAAATGTCGTAAGCTCACTGTGTAAAAGTAACTTTAGTAAAAGTGAAATAAACTGCACAACAATCCATTCCTTTCTCAAATTCTCACTTTATAGCTTCATTTAAACACAACTGTACAACTGTGTGCAATAGTGTAAGAGAAGCAAAGTATTTTTTTTCTATTTTTTACTAGTATATACTTGTCTATTTTGAGTTTAAAAGCTGAAACATGGCTTCATATACCAAAAAATAATAAAGCTCACAGCTATAACTGAGCACAAGGTCTTCTTTTATCAAGAGAACATAAGCAGGGAAGAGCCAATTAAAAAGGACCTTTGGTACAGCTGCTCAAACTGGTCTTCATTATCCTCAGCACAGCATAAGCAATTTGAACATCATATGCATTCATATAAGGAACCTAAAGCCTAATATCATGGCTTTCTTCCATCCTGTGTGTAATTGGTTAATTCACCATGGTCATCCACAGTTGGGGCTCATTTTATTCTTTTTATTCTTTTTCTTTTTTTTTAAATTTTGCAACTTGGTAGTATTTCTCACAGTTAAATGAAAAGGGAAACTTCTTGTCTCTGTTAATGTGTATCAGGATCTATATCCTTCACTGCTGATGCAAAACGGCATTTCGTTTTTCTTATTTATTCCACCTCAGTAAATCTGCCTGCCCAGTCCTCACATTTTGATTTAATTTAATGCCTGCAAGATAAACCCTGTCATTTGTAATAATTTGTAAACCTTCATCTTTAAAATGCATCCAATCTGTCCTGCAGCCCTGCAAAGTATCTGTTAAACATTTTGCTTCAGCTTTCACGGTGTTCTCCTCTGATAAGGGCTGCTGATACACAGCATAAAGCTGACTTATTTCTTATCTCCATCAACATGAGGGTTGCTCCAATTCCAATTAAAAAAACTGGGGCAGCAGCCACTCATCTGGGTGCAGAGAAACAAATGTCAGATAAACACTGAATCCATCAGCTGGGTAGTAACGCTGCCTGAATCAGGCAGGGGATTCATGAAAATCATTTAAAAGATAGAACAGGAATTCTACACAGTTTAGCAAACTTAAAAAATCTAAATAATTTTCATTTATCAATCTGTAATTAGTCATAAAGCACATTAGCTTGGGCAAATTGTCTCAGCTACACTGCAGTCCAAAATAGCTGGCTGTCCACATTTGCCACAGAGATGGGGAACACAAACCAATACCTGTGTGGCACCACCGCTCACATACGACTGCTTTAGGTGCTCAAACTGAATATAGACCTCACTGTTCGTGCCAAGTGCTCCAGCACCATTGCTCTCCAGGGTTCTCCCAAGTATTGGGAGCCCTGTACACAGACAGCAGGTAGTCCTAGCCCAACTTCCTCCAAGTATTTATTCCACAAAACTGCAGCACATCATCACGAACATCCTTGCATTGGAAACACATCCCAGAAACATGAAGTTTAAAATTCTGGTAAAGGGAAAATACCTTTTAGCTTAAAAGCACGATTTGCTATTTGTTAAATGCAGACACTTTGCCCAGAACTTGGCAGTGAAACGCATATTGAGTGTGAACTTGAACACCCAAAGCAGAATGCTCATGATGTTCCCTTGCTCAGTCCTAGCAATAGAAGCATCTCCCAAAACCCTTCAGATGATGGTTTATCTCCTTAGGCTTTGCAATTAGTTTCTAGAAGGAAGAGTTAAAAGACTCTTCAAGCGGTGGCAATTGCCTTGAAATCACTGGGTCTAGGACATCTCTAAAAGGATAGCCATTATCAAGTACAGGTGGGGTCCCAGAGGAAGAAGAAAATGTTGCAAGGCTGGCCAGCATGTGAGGCATAACAAGTAAGAAATGTGGTCCACAGAGTAAATGAAGGAGTCCTCTTCTGCTCTGTACCCCAAAATAAAGCAGAAGCAGTTTCCTGCAAGTTTCTTTACACAGAGAATAAGCCCATTTCCCTCCACAGGAGCTGCTGGTGAAAGAGCCCTGTTGAAAAATCCTGACATTTGAGAGGTACCTGATGCCTGCTGAGCCCATCTGAAAACCCAACTGGACTTGACAGATTTAGCACTTTGGAAAATCTGCCCCTTAAAACCAAATACGTCTCCTCCATGACCACTTCACAGCAGTAACTTTGCAGGGGATCTGGTCTATTTGTTTTGCTATAGAAATTAGGAGTAGGACTGTTTCAGCTTTCCGCATTTTAATTTGCTGTGAAGCATATTGAGAATTTAAGTGAAGAGAAATACAGAGCATAATGTGAGAGACCATGTGTTACTTTCAGGAATCAGAGAACCGGCAAGAACAAAGCCTGCGAGTGTTACATACATATACTTATGTAACAGATCCAAAGGATAAAATTATCATAGAAAAAAACTAAGAAATTGAGGTAACATTGGGATAGGAGGCTCCCTGCTTGCATTTGATGAAAGCAACAGATCAACCACCTTGACTTGGAAGCAGATTTACATGTTGTGCTTTCATCCTTGCCAAAACAAAAGGGATGCCATAAACTCATCATAAACACACTCAGCAACACATTTTGTTTTGCGCAGCTGCTAATGCATACGGATAACTTTCTTTAGTGTTCATTACAACATGAATTCCATTGGCTTAAAAGAAGCTTGTCAGTCAGAAGAAAGAATTGCTGTAATTTTTGAAGAATGATCATCAATTCAAGGTGGTTTTATAGTCAATCTATTCAGGACATTTTGTACATTAATTACTCAGAATCTGCAGTGAGGTGGGTTATTGTCCACATACACTAATGGCTTTCAGAGTTTAATCTCTCATCAGTGGACCTCCTTTTGTGAAATCCCTAAGGGATTATGTAGTACTATGTCTAATCACTTGACAGATTTCATTTACTTGAAACTGAAGCTCGTTTTATATGAAGTGTGTAGCAGGAGTCAGATTCAAAGTAGGAAAACAAAATCTGTTACTGGACACTATGAGGACTCATCATGTTTATGAACTGCTTAACAATCGATGGAAGAATTCTGTTTGGGGAAATGCATTAGTTGTTTATCAGCTGCTTAAGCCTACGAGATAGTCAGCTGAGATACTCAGATTGCTTATAAACGATACACAACAGGTCAAAAATGTACTATGACTCAAGTAAAAAGACAGTAGAAATTTAAATAATTTCCTTGCTGTTATATCATTCAAAAAAACTGAACAAAAAATCCCAAACCAACAACAAACTGCTATGATCTGAAGAGCAGTCTGCTACACTGAAGAGGAATGGTTATTTGACACAAATTATATGACACAGAAAGAAAATATCCCTTGCGAGTTGAATTTACGCTCTGAAGTTCAGCACTCCAGACCAAACAGAATCAACCTGTAAAGCTGGGATGGATGAAACACTTCTTTTTCAGCGCTGCCATCTCCCTACCACAGAACCACAGACCATGGAACTGTTCTCTCCATTAAGCAGCAATCCTCAGCGATTAACACATCCTGAAATCTGATGTTGCAAAACTCACTGCATTGTTCCCCCTTATCATCGTGCAGGCAGATAGCTACAAGGAGTAAAATTTGCCAGATGACACCATAGAAAAGGAATTTTAAAAATAAGAGTAGCATTTGGCATCAAGCTCTCTACATGAAGGTTGTGTGACATTATAATCTATTATATGTTGTTATAACCTAGGTCTCCCACACTGCATAGCAAAGCCTTGCTACATGGCCAGTCTTGATGAAAACACCAGATTACTGCTCCGAAAACAACATGCAAGCACACAGGCACACGCTACCTCTGTAAACCAAATGAACCAAAATCTGTCAAAGACGCAGCAATAACAAGACTTCTTTTGCAAGCATCATTTTGGGTAGGGTTAGGACAGACTCAGAGCAAATACAGACGCAGACAGAAAGGTTGATGCTCTATTAATTTGTTGTCAAGCCATGCAGGAAAGGACGGTTGAAAGCCCGAAGATGCAGTAATGATTGTTTAAGAGCTATTTGAAAAAGTGACAAAACTGGCCTAAACCTCTTTAAGCCCCCTGAATGAAAAGATTTAAACAGGCTATTGTTAGACCCCTGGGTACCTTTTTTCTCTTGGCTTTGTTCTGCATTTTCCTCCGCTGCAGTTTCCATGGCTGGCTTCATACCATCCACCAAAAATGCCGCCCCCCCTCCCCCCCCAGCAAGCACTTTTTCTCTTCGCCTCCTTTCTCACTCCCTTCCGTCTCCTATTTACAGCGGCGGTGATTGAGCGGCTCTGTTCTCCCCTACAGTAGATTACAGTCCTTTCCAAAATGCCAGAAAAGTCTTGTCAGCTTCAATTTCGCTCCGCTGACTGGTCCACGAGGAGCCGTGCCAGCTCGCTCAGCTATACGTCAGCACGGTCCCCAGCTATAAAATAGCCATCCTGTGCCTCGGCTCGCCACACCGCGGGCACCAGCAGCACCCGACCGCACCCCCTTCCTCCTGCCCTCCGCGCTTCCCCCGTCTCCCAACAAATGTTAATCAATTCTCCGGGTAGTGAATGGATTGGTGACATCGGGAGGGGAGATGCGAGTGACAAAGAAAGGAGCCCCCGGCCGCTGTGAGGTGAGAGCCCCCCGGCCGCCGTCTCTAAGGGGAGTGCACGCCGGCACACAATCACAGGGCTCCCTTTCCCATGGGACCTTGTTATTATGCTTTGCATTTTGATTTATTCCACATGCCCTCTGCTCTTTCAGGGGGTGGGGGTGAGGGGTCTGTTCTCTCTGTTTGCTTTCTTTGCTGAGAGTTCCGCTCACCCACGGTAAAAGACTGTGTGAGAGAAGCATAAAAGCAAAAGTGGGAATATATGTATGTACATGGAAAATTTAAATTCTTTCTTTGACTCGTAAGCACAATGGAAAAAGAAAAAAGAAAAAGAAAAAAATATCCAAGCAAGGAGACAGGAAGCCAGTTTAAGCAACCTAAAATGCACATGCAACACTCTAAAAGATAAAATGTTTAAGAAAACACAACTTGGGCTTTAAAAGGAGGTCTGCCACGACAGACCTAAAGCCATGCTTGGGAGTGAGGACAGAGTTGCTGTCGAGCACGTTTGATCACTCCCCTAAATCCAAACAGACTGCAGCGTGATCAAATAAGCTGCACATAGGAGCAACAAACTCCAGACATGCCAGCATTGCATGGCATGAGGTGACTTTAGGTGTCCCCAGCCCATTCCTGTGCTGGGGAGCTGCAGAGCAGGGCAACACCACATAGGGGTATTGTTCCCCTCCCCAAACCCAGGACAACTGACACACTTAAGGCTGTACTGAGGCTAATTAACCTTGCCTGTCACTTTGCTTGTCTCAATGCCGTACAGTGCAACACACTGCACAGGGCACAAGTGCCAAAAGGCACCCCTTTGTGTGTGTGGGATGGTGGAGCAAGCATGGAGTAATGGCCTTTGTGGTCCAGCCACTGCAGCCAGTTCTGCAGCCTGCAAAGATGCCCAGCAGATTCAGCAAATGCTGGGGATGTTAAAACCTACACCCTGCATATTCCCTGTAACAGATTCAAACAGGAGAGTGGGAAGAGGGAAGCAGTCCAAAGATTGTAGCTGCAATTTATTCTCTTCTGGTTGAAGTTACTACACCCACAATTTTGCTGTGCGTTTTTATTTCTAGGAGCCTAGTAAAAAGCACAAAAGCCCTCAGACCCAACCATTAGAGAAAGTTCCTGCTTCTTTCAAGAAATTAGTGCAGAAACCCTCTTTTGTCACCACAGCCAACACAGCTGTTACTTTGCTTTGGGCATTACTGCTCAGACTTCAGGTTTCAGCACAGCTGCCAGGAGGTCTTCGTCATATCCAAGATCTGGTATCACAGCATCAAAACTTGATGTCAAGCATTTGCCTAAAGTGCTTCCTTGGTGTCCAGGAAAAGTCTGCAGTTGAAGCTCCCATTCAGCAATCTCTGTGTAAGCAGGATGATGCTAATTTGTAAAAGGTGTGAAGTATCCACAGGAGCCAATGTGGAGCAAGGGGTTGGGTTCCTGAAGGTAATGAAATCAGTAGTCACAGCAGAGGACTCAACCCAGGTGGCAAGGCATATTTCCCCAATCTTCCTCTCCTGTGCTCAGACAGCAATCCACACACAGATTGAAATCCCTCTCCAGCAAGATCATGCATTGCAAGCATAGTCCCTGAAACAATCATCTCAAAGGTGAAAGAATGGGTGATGTGTTTGCTATATTCTTTCACACCAACAACTTTTAGTAATGGTTAATGATTGTACAAAGAAAAGGCTCTACAAAGAGTGTTATTTCTCCCTGTTTAACATCAGTAAGACTGAAAATCCATGCCAAATACACCCTCCTTGCTGAAAGTCACTCAAATTTCAGTCATTGGTCAAAGCAGTTGATTGCTTCTGACAAAAAATTCTCTTCTTGGAATGCCTCCCTGTGCAGTTGGTACTTCTGTCACAGTCTAGATCTCTCTTAATTATCTTTGCTTTTAGACTGGAAGGTCTAAAATTTTAAGAGGCTGAAATCGCCCTTCACACTCTCCTATGTTAAAAAGGCCTGTTCACAACTGAATTCAACTGGTGCAATATCAATGCATTTAGGAGTAAAAATACACAGTAAACATGGACATAATTTGGAATTTCCTTTATTTAAACAGCAAATACAGTAGACATAACCTCTGGTTACAGACTGTCCCTGGAGGAAACCCATGTCAGAGCCCTGTCCTCTTTACCAGTGAGACCTACTCCTTCAAACAGCTGCACATTTTCCTACTGGTGAGCAGAATTTATCAGGCAGGCTCAGAACTTCAGAATTTCTGATGTTTCAGAAACCCAAAACTAACAGGCTGGGAGACTATTTCCTCAACTGTTTCCACAGAATAACCCCTTGCCCAAACAGGCAATGAAAAATCAGTGCACAATACCAGAATCAACTTCACAAGAACTTGAACTGAACACTTCAAAAAAAAAAACACATCAAGCCCAACGATTCAAAAGCATTAATCCTACCAACTACATCATCTCATAAAAGCTTCAAGTGATACATGAGTGTAAAATTCTCTCCCCTCCCTTCTTACTATTTTCTGGATTGCTGCAATGTATGATGGGTTTTAAGCACTTCTCATCCTAAGTAATTTCTTGATTTTCGAACTTCTACACCATCATTGGTAAATGCAACAAATAAAACAAACTATATGCTTTCCTCCAGTGCTAACACGGGTGCTGATCTTGTGGTTCAAGCATTAATCTCAGCCAGCAAGTTGTTTCATTCAATGTCCCCTCCCTTAAACAAACACATCTTTGCCATAATATGTGATGAGACTGGGAGACATCAAGTTTATGCCTATGACAACACAGCAAAAGATTAAGCCACAAACGCAAAAATTAAAAAAAAAAAAATCTTTTAAGACTGATACTTAGCAAAAACCTGCTTGTACAGACCAAGCTGATTTCAATAACTAGCAACCAGGACAGGCAGATAGTTACATTTGAGAAGTTCAGCCCAGCATTTTATCTGCAGAATGAGAGTGAAAATGAGGAGAGGGGCTAAGCAGCAAGGGTTTCTGCTGCTAAAGCAGAGCTCTGAGCCTACTGCCAAACCTCAGGATGAATAGCAGTGGAGGAAAGTATGTGAAGGCACTCCAGACCAAGTCACGTTTACTGCAAAATAGTAAAAAAAAAAAAAAAAGGCTTAAACCTATTTTATCTAGGTATAAAAAAAAACCCCAAACCACACATTTAATCATCTTGCTCAGTCAATTAAAACAGCACAATTGCAGAAGCTAAAAAATATATTAGAATCCCTATTCTGTTCATGTGCCAGTTCCTTTTGAACATCTATCTTTAATGTCACTGAATCTAGTTTACATTCCTGAAGGCTGAGAAGCTCTACCATAAGCTACAGCAAATTCTTCACAAGCTTTCAGGAGATGAATACACACTTGCCATTTCTACAGAGGCTTCACAGAGCTGTAATAAAGAGTGTTCTCACATAGCTGAAGAGCAATTTGAGATTATCTATGAGATCCAAGACTCAGAAGTTAAAATACAGAGACTGTCCCTCAAAGAAGATTGACACATATTCCAAACAACTAATTTTAAAGACAACTTGTAGAATACTTTTAATTTTTTTTAATATTTAAGAGAAAGAACAAATACATGTGAAGCCACTTGGTGCAAGGTAATTCCTTGTGTTCAGCTTTAAACCAATTACCAAAGACTTGCTTATAAAACTCAATCCAAATACTTATGCAAAAGCAGGCAAACTTTCCACGTGGATAAAATCAAAGCATGACAAGTTTTCAGTTGTGCAGCAGTCATGTATCTTGCAAGTACTTCACGAAAAATTAAAAATTGGGGCTCCTTCTTTCATGTATACTAGGTTACTGGGAAAATGGAATCCAAATTAACAAACAACAGTGGAAAATCCATGTAATTATACCACAGTATAAAACACAGACATGAGCCTGCACTGCACTTAGGGGTCTCAGTCTCAAATTTCTGCTAGAAAGAGCAAAAATAAAGGCCTAAGCATGGATAGTGGTTATCTCTGCAGCCAAAGAAAATCACTGAGTTAACCAATAGAGCTAAGTCCAGGAGGGTAAGCAAACCTAAACAGCGTGAAGATGCCAGTGCTGGGACTCCCCTAACAAAGCCTGGTGAAGATGATACTGACTGCTGCCAAGCCAAATGCCTGGTGGCAAGCAGCAGGCAAGGGAGATGTCACTCAGCTCTTGGGGTACATACTGTCCAGCTCTGCCTGTTCCCAGCTGGACCACTGCAGCACAGCTGAGAATCAAAGGTAATAAACCGCCCACATCCAGAACATACACCAATGGCTAACATTTAGCTGGAACACAAAGGAAAAAAAAAAGAATCCCTTAGAAAGTGAACAGATGGTTTTGTATGGCTTTTCCAGTAGCTAGGTCTCATCAAGTTCTAGTCTCAAAGATGGCTCAAATTGCAGACATGTGAAGTCTACCAAAGAAAAAAGCCTGAAGAACTATAATGAAAGTCAAAATGAAAAAAAAAAGCTGATGTGTTCTTAAGCAGGTGGGAGCTCCACTTCTGTTTATGAAAGGTAGTCAACAGCATAGAAGGAAATAAGTAATTTGAAAAAGCAATGAATTTTATTTATCTAATCTAATCTAAGGGCCTTAGAAACATTTTCCTGGGTTTTGGAAACTTGTATTTAAAAGAAAAATTCTGGGGAAAATAATTCAAAACTCTTGGCAGACAAAATACAGGAATCTCAACCATTCCAAAGACTTTTGGAGGAAAGGCAATAAAAATGAAAACAAAATAGGATACATTTGAAACTAAGCTGGAAGCAACATCACCTCTTGCATCCCTCCCCTGTGAGGCTGCCTGGAGTAGCACCATGCTTTTGGCAAGTCAGAAAGAAGTATGATGACAAACTAGAGCCTATTTAGACTACAGTAGAAAGAGCACAGAAATACAGAAAATGAAAGCAAAAGGATTCCTAGCATCTGCCCCAGAAGGAGCTTTCATTAGACAAGCGTTCAGAGCTCCAGCTCCAGTGGCTGTCCTCAGCCTCTACTCCAGCTCCACAGTTTTATGTCATAGTTTTCTACAAGTGTACTGCATGGCAGGTTTCAAATGTTTTAACTTTACAATGAAGCAGCAAAACAAGCCTTTGAGTTCTCCATAAATGCTCCATACATTTTTTTCTTCATCAGTGGCAAGATCTTCACATACAAAACTAATACATGAAGCCTTCAACAGTACTTCAAATGCTCCTCCAGAATTTTAAGGGCTACATTTTTGACTTTGGCACACATAACCACCTTTTTTTGTTCCCTCTATCCATCACAACTGAGAGGAGATTCTCAGCTATCATGTCTCTGCCTTGTAGTGCAGCAGGAAAATAATATTCTCAAGTCTTTTGTTGTTGTTGCCTTAACTCTGCACTTTGAAGACAATCCAACATAATTAGCTTCTGCTGTGAACCCTCTTCTCCAATACTGTTGTCAAAGCTTACTGCCACCTCAGAAAACTAACTGGAGCTTCTGAATACTTGGACATACTGAAATAGCATCCTAGATATTTATGTCCCACTTGCCAGTACTCAAGTAGAAGTGCCTCTTGTACTTGTAGAAGAGCTATTTCTGCCAGCAATTTAGAAGGCAGCAAAGGTATCATTATAATATACTCCTGTTAATACAGCTGCTCCATCTAAAAACACAAGAGCTTGAGACAGGACTGATATTGTAAGGCTACTTGTTGATTTTTTTTTTCTCTGTCTATAAATAAACGTCACTGAGTTCAGCCTTGACACAAAAGTAGCCTTTTGCTCCACAAAGTCAGGTTTAATCGGACAATCCTCTGTTAACTTTACATCCAGTTCTGATTTTCAAAATTGCCCTCCCACTCTTCGCATAGACTTCAGCATCCCACCTACAATCTCTAATCTATTCAGTGCTCGTTTTGTTCTTCAGTCTTGGCTTCAGTCCAGTCTTTTCATAAAGCATGGAAAAAGCAGGGAAATAAAAAGAAGTGCAGAAGCCTACAGCTCCCCAAAAAGAAACCAGGGGCACTCATTACAGAAGGGTACCTCACACTGCGTAATGGGGGTACACGGGGAGGGACAAGGATGAAGAACCCTCCTAGAATATCACAAAGGATTCCATGCATAGACCACAAATGTAGATACGTGTGTGTGTATGTACACACATGCAGGAAACATGTATGTGTGCACATTCATACGTATGTGAAGAAAATGCATACAATTATATATGAATTTTTATTGAACAGTAAACCATATGAGCATCATTGGAACTGCTATGAGGAACGCCTACTAATTTAGAGATTCCTGCAATAGGTATTGGGTTTGATAGTGAATGCACAGCCATCCCAGGGTACAGACTGCTACAGACTCCTCCAGCTCCAGGTTTCAGGGCCAGGAACCAAGCTATCCAAGACCAGGCTGGAGTCTGCAGCACAGCTAAACCACACCTTGGCAGCACCATTACCCATTCATCTCAGTATCCCGGGTTGGAAAACCAGCACTAACGACCCCAGGCTTCGCCATACATTGCTCTTAGACCCACTCATGGATTTTGGGCAGTTGTGTGTCAACTTTTTGAAAAGCCCACTGAACTCAAAAGTCAAAATGCTGATGTAAAAGAAAGCATCAGAATAAGGATTGGTATGAGGTACTGAAATTCACTGTTTGAACTTTCAGCACCTTGTAAGTCATGACAACTGTAGCACTTTCCCCAAGACAGAAAATTCCCATTCCAGTGTAATTAAACTATACTTTGGGAAAGATCCTGGACCAGTTCTGTCATGAAGTGCTGGACTGCCTGTTAAATTGCAAATACAGTCTCTGTTCACACATAAGACACTAGTCATGAAATCCTCAGTTAAGACACTAACGAAAGGGTCCCCAATTAATCACTGTATTCTTTGCAACAGCAGATATCCTCATTAGGAAAGCAGCAGGACATCAACAAGTCCCACGTTGAGAGTGTCCAATTAACTCATCGACTAAATATGTGCCAAGCAACTTCTCCAGTCTCGATTTTCCAGGCCCCTCTTTCCAGCTGCAGAGATTGGGATCCCAGTCATGTCTAAAGGAGTGGTTCTTTCGCTCTTTGCAAAGCCTTGGAGAGTGCTGCTGTGAACAACAAACAGCAGCCACTCGAGTGTTCTGCAGGTCTTTCACTTGCACCCACAAAAAGCTAAGTGTGCGCTCAGTTCAGCACAATTAAGGAAAAAACTCCACCCCTCTACCTTCATAAACAGGGAATGACTTAACCTGCTAACAACGAGTGTGGCTGGAGCTCTGTCTGGATCTTGTCACGCCTCGATTTTTGCCGAACCTCAGCAGTGGGTGATCCTGCATACAAAGTGAGCTCAGAGACAAAAGTGCTATAGGGTGAGTTAAGGACAAAGTAGCAGCTTTCAGCCTGGATTCCCAGATAGGCTGTCAAGTAAAATCCCTTGCCAGGGCAGGATTATTCCCTAGAGTATACATTCCCAACACTTTGTCTCGCCTAATTTTCTAAGTGTCTCAAGCTTGGAGCCTTTCAGTGTTTCTCGAGAAGAGCCATTCCGTGGCCCGGCAGGTTTTGAGGCTTGGCACAAAGGCAGGCTTGCACAATGGCCAGGGCCCCACTGCAGCCATTGCCGAAGGAGTGGCTTCTCCAGAAGGAGCAGGGTCCCAGCCTCTGAAATGGCTTCCAGTCCTGCTGCCTGAAAACCACCCGGACGTTCTTTTGAGCGATGCCTAGTTACATCCTGTTTCTTTCCAAACGTGACATTCAGTTGTTTTAAACAGCTGAAAGGCATCATTTGTGCACTTTGTCATGACTCAGAGTGAAATTCATTTAGCTTCTACTTTTCTTCGTCTGTTCCTTGTATCACTCCCATCCCATTTTATTTCTTCTCTCTGGTTTTCAGAACATTTGAAACCATTTCTCTTGTGCTCGGAGCTTCCCAGGTGTAAACACTAAGCATTCTTATTATGTGCTTCCTCTGGAGACCCTCACATCAGTTACTGAAAATGCCCCAGGCATTTTTGATTTCAGTAGTACTATAGACACATCTTCCATATATCTCACTACTACTGATTCCTGAAGTACAATTATCTTCTCCACCATTTGGAGAGGAGAAGAAAGGAGTTAAGGAACCAGGGAAAAGGAGAAGGGATGTATATATTGAAAAAAAAAATCCACAAAAATTAAAACAGGAGTAAAACACAAGGCAGAAACATTCAAGGCTCTGGCTAAGGTAGTTTATTTGGTCTGTAAGAACTCTGTGTGGAAAAAAACTACTATGTCAAGTATGTGCTCACTGTTCTGGAGGTGACCAAAGGCATGTTGCTCAACATGGGACAGAGCTCCTCTCATTGCAGCTCACAGACTTGCACACAGGTTGCAGAGAAAGACCACAGTTTCTCATGTCCAGCCAAAATCACCAAGCCCCAAGCTGCTTGTTCACAAGTTTATTAGTACAGAAAAGAAACTGAAGACCAGCCACAGCTTTCAAAGTATTTATAAGCACCTAATTCCAGCCAGCGTTCTCAGAAATTGTATTCAAGTGTAGTACATACTTCTACTGCAGATAGAAAGAACATCAGATTGCAAATACAATCAAAAGCCCATTTTCTTAGTTTAATTTGCCATTATTACACTGCAGGTTTATAGAGCTGAACAAACTACAACTAAATTTTCATTGCCTTTTCAAACTGTTTCCAAGCAAATATCATAGCAACGTTATCAGATTGTCAAATTCACTAAATCCCAAATTCTCTATAATAAAACACATGTTTAAAGGAAGACACAAAATGTATTCCTGAGTAAACTGAGCATCTCCCTTAGTTCTGGACCAACAGGGTCCTGAGACAAACCCCATCATTTAAAGACCTTTTCACAACTTCACGAAAGAAGGAAGAAAACACCAAACTCTAGGCTTTTATACATATCAGTCAGTATTTCAAGACTAGTGTTTAGAGATTTTTAACACATACCAAGCACTGATGAATGCATTTATTTTAACTCAAATATAACCATATATATATGGTAACAGACTAAGTAGCATTTCAGAGACTCCATTCTGTTGCATAACTGAGAAGAAAAAAGCCTTGCCAGGTGCATTTCCCCCCATTTTCCGAGTCGAAGGCGACTCCACAGAGGGAGCTCAGCGCCACTGCCCTGCACGCATCAGCAACTTGAAAAAGAAGGATGGAGGCCTTGTCACGAAAAATGGGTTATTTCAGCTTAAACGGCACTTAAAAGCGAAGAGAAGCGAGCTGTGCGTGTTAGCCAGCGATAAAGCCCCTCTCCGGGGTTAACCCTCTCTTCTGGGTGCCGGTGGCCGCAGCCCCCGGGGCCCTCAGGCCGGGCGGGCTCGTTCAGCGCACAACGCCCCCGGCACGGGCCCCTCTGCCCCCCGCTCCCATCGCCCTTCATATCCCAGCGATGACAGCCCTGAAAGGCCTTCTGATGGGAAATGCGCCTTGAATTAGCATATTTCCCCCTGCATACAATGGAGGCATTAAGCTGCTGCGTTTTGCAAGCCCAAACAAAAGCAGCCCAGGCTGTTTTTAGCAGCACTGTTTGAAGTTTTATTCCTTCTCTCCTTCCCCGAGCTGCAGGCATATTTAACAAATTTTCACTCTTTCTGTAAAGAAGGAAGCACGACCGATAAATCCTTATTGTTTGATGAAAAAAGACAATCTTTCGGTGCTGCAAAGAGCAGCACGGTGTCTGCACTCTGCCGCTGACCCGCAGCCAGGCTCCGGCCCCCAGGGAGCTCGGACCCTGTCACCGAGGATTTCAGAACTCGAACACATTCACGGCAGCCCAGCAGAAAGGGTCCTATATTCAAAGCTCAATTTTGCCCCTGTATCCCGGGAACACTGTTGAAAATATCTGTTTTGAAAATGAGAAACTGAACAACTGCGCTGTAAGAAGGAGCTAAAAAAAAAAAGCCTTTCACTCATCCTGGAATTATCCTTTGGCTTAACAGGAGAGCTGAACCTCAGAAGTACCACCTTTATGAAATGGCTTCAACCTAGAAAGTGAATTTCTATTTACCCAGGAAAAGAGGGCAAGAGGAAGGAGATGGAAATGAATTCAACACAGAAGAGGAGGAAAAAGCACTCCTGCATCAAACCATCTTTGGGCAACAGCTGCCAGGAGAATAAATCTACCTCAGCTCAGTGTGTTTGTCTGTAATTGCTCATTAACACAGTTGGACCATTAGGAAGCCAGTTTGTGGTTTTCTTGGTAAAGAGGCATGTCTGCCTTCCTCCTACATTAAACAGAATTTTCTGTGTGAGGAAGACATAAGATTACAAAGTCAAAATGATTCTCAGAGCAAGGGTTTGGTGGTTTGGGTTTGCTTCTTCTTCTTCTTCTTCTTCTTCTTCTTCGTCTTCCCTCTCCCAAAATTTCCACAGTATTTATGTAATCTTCTATATGCGGCACAGCTAAGAAGAAAAATCACACTCCTTAACAACATGAGATTACAGCAGAAAAGCAGAATGCCAATGAGATCCTAGGCAGGCAGCTTGCAAGTGAGGTGGATATAAAAGCTCTTCAGAAAAAAGCCTGGGCTGCAGCCTGCAGAAGGAGTCTTGTAGGAGAAAGGTCTGCTTTGTTCAGACTCTTCTGTTCTTTTTCAGGAAACTTTCCTGAGGTTGAGGATCCATCTCCTTGATTTCTTTTGCAGCAATGCTCAAGACACTCGACAGTGTCTGCTGTGCACGAGCACTTTGCTCTCAGCCATCCACTGCCACCCTGCCACGTGCCAAGCGGCCCACGCAGCACCGCGCTCCGTCCCGCAGAGTGCCAGCCCGTGCAGATCTGCACAACCTGGCAGGAGAGGCATTTCACTCACTCACTGATTTCCACCACGATGACAGAGCTCCTGGCACTGGCGCAGTACTGCGGCCATATGGCAACTGCGCAGCAGTGACTGAGCTCTGACTGTAGACATCCTCCTCCACCCGGCAGGGATCACCCTCCCTGCTCACCACTGGGCATCTTCAGCCCCAAGGTCTGACCCCTAGGGACTCACACTCTTCTCTGATGCAACAGCTCTGCCAACTTCACTCCCAGGAAAGCTTTTTCACAGTCTCCAGTAGTCACAGGTTCACTTTCAACGTGTTTGTTCAGGGGCACGGAGGAATCTGACTGGAGAAGAGTACACATTATTTGGCAGTATTTCTCTACCACCATGTGAAACTTGCCTTTAAAGGCTGGACATGCGTTTTCCTGTGCTCTGAGGCATTTCAGAACTTGGTACCAAAATAGCAGACGAGGCTGCCACGGGTTACCACAGGAAGGTCTAATATCAAAGCAAAAGGAGAAGAGAATTAAGAAGCCCTTCAGAGGCCTTCATTAGGTCATTAACAGATGGGTGAGAGTAACAAAGCAGTCTAGGCAGGAGAAAAGAAGAATTAAAGACCAAAATGGAGTCTGGTTTTCTCATTCACACTGGCATGAGAACGTCACTTTGTAAGCACTCCTTCTGAGATGGGTTCTTTGGAATCAAATGCCACAACAGCTTGACACAGAAAATGAAATAAAACAGATCTCAGCTCCATTCACATATAGTTCTCCTTATCTCAACCCATGAGACTTGTGCCACATTTTCTCTGCATTACCCAGTTGAGGAGGGCAGTGGTTTTGGTGGGCACCTAATGTCCAGCCAGGGTCAACTCATCACAGGTGGTAAGAGATATGCCCACTAAAAAGGTCCAGTAAACTCAGCATGGAGATTTTAGGCTGCTTAGAAGTGAAGGTCTAGCAAAAGAAACTTCAGCTAAAATAGTGTCATAAATTTGAATTTAAATCAAGGAAAGAGAAAGCTGAGGAAAAAAAGCCCTCTTATTTAGAAATACTGTATCTCACCTGCAGAGTTTCTCTTCGGCGTCTTGGGGTGTGAAGAAGAAAGGAAGTGAAAGAACTCAGACAAGGGTAAAGCAGTGCCTTTCACGTTGCTGACACCCAATGGGACCTGATCACAGCACTCCCCAATCGAGGAAATATTCTCAAATTTCATTTATCCTTCAGATTCACTGGATTCAGACCAGCGATGAATACAGAGCACATGCTGCCATC
Organism: Thryothorus ludovicianus; assembly: GCA_013397245.1. Taxonomy (NCBI): domain Eukaryota; kingdom Metazoa; phylum Chordata; class Aves; order Passeriformes; family Certhiidae; genus Thryothorus; species Thryothorus ludovicianus. The sequence goes on along the minus strand of VZTB01008711.1, from coordinate 7,660 downwards.
CGCTGTGGTGTTCTGGCACAGGGCAGCACCCTGCCAACAAAGGCACCACTCTTCCTTTCAAAGAGCCCCAGAAAGAGTGCTCTGTGTTCTCATGTGATGAGGCAGGCTTTTACAACTTGGATCACTATAGGGTATTGAACTCTGGCAGTATGCTTACTGAGGGTTTGCTTGCTTTATCTCAGACCTCAACAGGTATGTGTGATATCTAAGCTAAAATAAACCACCCTCATCACATTCATTTTGGCATCATGAGTCACCATCTTGCTGAAACAAAACTACCTTCTCACCTCCACATCAAGTAAGTGCTATTAACTTTTCCAGTATCCCACCTACTGCTGTTTTCTGCTGTGCAAGAGCACAGCATAGAAACATCTCAGAATATGCTTCACGCTTCAGTATACAGTGAGAGGAGGAAGACACAGAGAATGCAGGATATACTATGCCTGCTCCTGCAGACAGAAATAGTTTCTGGCCTTCTATATTAATCTCATGAAAAAAACCAAACCCCAAAACTATTGGCACTCACACAAGACAATGTGCTATGAAGCAGGACAAGCTCCACACATTTCCTTTCCTGTCCTTTCAACTCCGTCTAAAAAAACTGATTTCAAGGATCATTACTATTTTTACTACTTTCTAAACACTATCCTAACTTGGGGAATCTTGCTGCAGGTATCAAGGCAGAGATGATTTTCAGTCCTTGCAGGAAATGGTAGAAATTTGCTAGTCTAAATTTTCTGCTTCAAATTCAAGGGTCTCAGAACATATTCAGACACATAGATGTTAAAGAAAAAAGTACCATGGCTTTCAAGTTTGCCCTTGGACTCTTGGAGAGACAATCAGGATTCATAAAACAGAATATTCCCTTCATATCAAGGCTGGAAAGCAGAGAATGCCAAATACTGAAGAGCTGGGCCACCAGCTACATCACAACCAAGATCAGGAGAGTGATGCAAGCAGGCACAGAGCAGAGTGAGAGGAGAAGTAAATGCTCCTCCATGTCATCCTGTGCATCCTGCTGCATCTGAGTTGGAGTGCACTGGCTGGAGCCATGATTCTACAGCACTGAAGTTTCCACAGGGATCCTGCATGGTCCCAGACATGCTGCACAAGCTGATCCCAAACTGGGGAGAAATAGCCTGTGTTCTGCTACAGAGAGGCTTCCCCACAGAGCTGTACCACTGAAGTCAGGAAGCCCAGAAACAATCAAGGGCTTGGATACTTAAAAACCCTTTTCTCCCCCAGAAGACACACTCCTCCTTTCTTTCTGCCTGTGCTCTATCTGCAATGTAATATCACCACAGATGTTGATAGAATTTTCTCTCTTATAAAAGGATCAAAGAGAAAAAAAATTATATATATATGTGTGTGTGAGTAAAAAAATCCCAATTAAGGCAACTAAGTATGTGGGATGCCCTACAGAAATGAAATGTAATTTTTCTGCAGCTTGAATAATCTGATAGTGTTATGCTGATCCATTCACATAAACATTGTTTAAAATTTTTTCTTCAGGGCACAAAATATATACTACCAATACATAGTGGGCTCTACTTTCCACCCCTGCAAGTTGAAGCACTGTTATGGATATGCTCTGTAAATAAACTCTGTGCAGTCCCACAGAAAAAGAGATTGCACCTCTAAGACTGCACAGATAGTCAGAGCTGCAATGGAGAAGGAAGACAAAAAAGCAGCCATTTGCATCTTAAAATACTTGTAATTTCTATTTCACAGATCACCATTTTCTTTTCAAAAATACTGTTTCTCAGTGCTGGTGTAAGCCCTAAATTTAGAGACATGGGGAAAGAATTTCTATTCCTCTACAGCAAGAATTACAGAAGGAGTTTCTGCCTCCATTTCTCCTTTGGACCACGTTTCAGCCTGAATTTAATCACTTTGCTATACAGAAGAGTTGATGTATATGTAAGTGAATGAGATTAAACAGGAAAGTATGTCTTTGCTTGGAAATGTGCCATTACAACACAGTGTTGTAAAAGTAATTACATAAACTGAATAGAATATTCTTTTGTGTTTGCTGAGGTACTTCACAAACATAGGGCAGGTGTATTATCCTTTTTGACACATAAACTAGGCCACAAAAATTGCTTTCACAAACACTAAAATCACTTTATTGATCTTTCTCAGTATGTACCTAGATTTCCAGATGGACTTTTAGCTACAGGGGTCAATTAGATACTAGATATATCTTTAAACTTAACAAATTATCTGAACAGAAAATGTTACCAAATAAAATAGGTTACCATTCATGTGAGCTACATCTTTAAGGAGCAGGAAAGCTACTTTCAGCTTATGCTCAGAGGAATATTTCAGTAATTTTTCTCTGAATTTTTAGCTAAGCTATTTCTTTCTTTCACACTATTTTTGAAACTTTGTAAAAGTTTTCTAAACTCTGCATGCTAATTAGATTCTAATCCAATTCACCAGATGTGGGCAGTCGTCAGTACTCTTCATAATACTTGTGATTCAAAAAAAAAAAAAAAAGAAAAAATCAAAGATGTTTCAGTTCCTTGCAAGGGTGCACTCTTCAGCATTTTGCTCTTAACAATATATCAACCAGGGCTAGAAGTAAGTAGCACAGGTTACATTTCTACCTCACACTGAGTTTCTCCTCTCAATACTTTTTGTATTATTTGCTGTTTATTTATGTTTTTGCCTAAATGCAACATCAAAAGCATGAACTGTTTACAGCTACAACAACAGTATTTTAATTCTTACCAATTTATTTGACAATGCTCCTTTTTAGAGAAGATTTTACAGAGTGAGAGGCAAATGGAAATATAGTTTTATATGTGATAACTCACACTGCACTTAGGAAATATCCATACAGCAGGGACAATAACTAGCAACTATGACATTACATTTAAACACTAGCACCCAATACTTACTCATTAGCATCCTTCTGGAATTCTGCTCCTTTCAAGAAGTTTAATTTTTTGCTTTTAAAATAGCTATGATTTCCTAATACATGATATGCCTGAAACCCCCTCTGACAAGCTCTACCAACACAGTCAGATTTTTCCCACTTGCACTTTCACATCGTTTGAATGCATGCATTGTCAGCCTCCTCTGCCTCCACCCCTCCTTTCCTACATTATGTGCAGCACTCATTTGTTTCAGATTATAAAAAGCACTAGTGGATTCTGAAGCCACTAAAAAGCAGTTGCCGGCATATGGGATCTGTGGGAAATTTGATCCAGTAAGTGAAATAAGACTTAACTTTAGAACTGATAAATAGGATAGAAGTTTCAGATATTACTATAGAATCAATTTTCCTTTTAAAGTTATGCAGAAGAATTGTGGCCATTGCCCTTGCAGAAAAATGCAAGAAACCTGTTTTTTTTTTTTTAGCGTTGAGACAGATGGCCCTGGCTTCAAATATAGAAGACCTTCCTACACAAAACAGAGGTGCTGGCACATGATACGTGGGTGAAGGATATTCTGGATACTTGCCTGGGAATGTGTGTACCCAAGAGGTGAGATAGCAGGATGAGAGAAAAAGGGAGATAAAAAAGAAAAAGAAAGCTAAGAAGGAAGAGGGAAGAAGGAAGCACCAAAGCAGAGGGCTTAGAAGGCATGGTGAAACATGTCAGTGACAAGAAAATGCAAAAAGCATCACTTTCTGAGCAGATGGGGAGTGCATATGTACCTTTACGTGGGGGTTCAGATTACTGCATTGATCACTATTTCTGAATACTAAACAGGGCTTGAGATTAAGAGCAAAGAAATTACTTTAGTTCAGATTCAGGAGGTGGCAGAGCCCTTCAGACTCCATCCACCTCCCACACGAGTGGGAAAGGATGCTTCAGCAGGCAAGGTCATGTCAGACCCTCAGGGGGTTTCACCCCACAACTGGAGCACTTCAGGATCCCTAACTGGGGGCTCTCCCATCCAGGCAGCAACTCTGGCAGTCCTGTTCTTGCTCGCAGTCTTCCGCCCCTGTCGCCTGTCACAGCCGTGGGCTCACGATCTTTGTCTCCCTCCTGAATAACTCCTCCTGCTTTCTGCCTGTGCTTAATCCTCCAGGAAACCTCATTCTCCAGAGAAGAAGAGTGCTTCTGTACGTAATCTCCAGACAGCAGCTGTGACCCCGGCACCCAGAAAGGCGATCATTGTGCAGAACTGTGGTAGCAGGGGTGAACTTCCCCTGTCCCCCCCGCCACCCATTTAAGGGCTGCTGGAAGTGCACTGTCACTTCATGCACACACACTGCCAGCAGTGATTTTCTCAGGCAGCTGTGGGGTACTTGTCCCTTCACCCTCATTGCAGGCTACCCTCAGAATCTGCACAACCACCTATTTTATTATTTTTTCATTTAGCCTTTTAAGGGATTGAACTTCCCACCTGCCAACAGAAGGAGCACTTGTTTTTTGCATTTGGTCCTCGAGGCTATGGCAGTATTACTGAAAAGTGACTTTGTCCATTTTTAATATCCAAAAATACAGAACAGCTGTGCTTTCTCGAAGTCCTTTTGTATAAGAGTGGCTCTGAGACAATACTAAATTCAAGGCTGCCAAAGCTCAGACCTGAAAAGCCTGAAAAATTGCCCTTTTTTTGGTCTTTTTATCTTTTTCTATACTAGCTCTCAAGACACCCTATACTACCAGCACGTCAGTAACGCAACAGGTGTTATTTTAAGGCAGAAAAATTTGAACAATGTAATTCTTCATGGCAGGCTTATCAGCCTTTTAGTACACTCAGCTTTTATTGTTCTGACACAAGGCAAACTTACGTAACAGCACAGTGCGTACCAATTTACGGGGTAACAACATGGATGTTGAGTTTGGAACACTGCACTTTTGTTTCAGACTGTGGATATTTCCCATACTCCTAAGAAAGGCATATGCTGCGCAAACACTTTTAAAAGCTTCCAAGTGGAATTCAATATATTGAAAGAAGCTAAAGTACTCTGGAGTGATTAACAAACATGCTTCAGCAGAATGGCACAAAAGGATAATTAAGAACTAAACCCACAGAGATACTGAGACAACTAAAATCTCTCAAATTTCTTCTGCAATTGATCAGAAAAGCCCACTGATAGTGCACAGACAAGTGGTTGCAGATCACTGCCAAGTAACTACAAACCTTCCCATCTTCTAATGCAAATCCTTGCTTTTTGAGGATTTAAGGTCTCCTGTACAGAGACAGTGGGGATATATGTGGTCACAAAGCTGAATAATATCCCTTCTCTGACTCTTGCCTTCTCTACAGGAAGAACACTGGAAGCCATCCACCCAGAATGCTGGTCTCTGGCAGAATAAGAGTCAGAAGAAAAATGGTATTAGAAAGACAGAGCTGTCTGAAATGGCAAAAATACCAGGGGAAAAATGATGTGACTTCTTAGTTTTCCAAAATTAGCCTGTTTGACTTATCCTCCATCCCAGAGGACAAATACAAAACTCTTCAAGGACAAAGAAATGCCTTTCTCCTCTAGCTCAATAGAATTTTTCCAGACTCTGCCTATGCAATCCAAGCCATCATCTCCCCACTGAGACAACACAACTCTGGTGAAAGGTAAATGGTCACCATTAATCTTAGAAGAATGGATCACAGCAATATTATTTTCTTTTCTCTCGTCCTTCTCAAAGTCTCCTATTCACTCCCTGAAAGATTATTGATATCAACATCTTCCACAAAAAAAGAAAAACAACTAAAAATCACTCTCAGTGTCTTCTCAAAGGCTGAGAGAGATTTCCAAGAGGGCTTTTACACTGAACTACTGTTTGAACACCTTTAAAACACACTTTCCCTTCCCTCATTGGCTAGAAATATATTTAACAGAGGTACATGCACACACACTCCTGCTAGCTATGGCACACATCTTCAGGACTAGTGGACATTATGATGAAAGTCACTTTGGTCCCACAGGCTGGAAAAAAGCTCTCAGCTCTAACTACAGATAGGTGAGCCATTCCCACTCATGCCTGCTTCCCTTCTCTCTTTAAAAACAAACACTTGCACACTGTCTGCCACATTAGTGCCCACACACAGGTTTCCCTGAGTATCTGAACATTTATACCACAACCCAGGCCTTCTGCAGATGAGGTATCCCCAACCAATCAACATACTGAGGACCCCATCCCATAGTGACAAAGGACTGCAGGCAGCAACATGCCATGAAAATTCACATATTATCATGTACAGTCAGTGAGTATCACTGCTACTTCAGGCAGTTGGCATCAGCAGTGCCTTCCTCATCAAGTGCCTCGCAGTGAGTAAGCAGCTCTGGGGCAGATCTGTAATCTCTGCAGATGCTGTTTGCCTGTCTTCATCATGTCTACACAAATGAACATATGGCCTTCTAGCACAAGGCCAGCTTACACAGTCATTAATTAGATATAATTTCAGCCTGTTCGATGTATCTGATACAAAAATCTGTCCTCTGGCAGGAATGCCCTTGCGGTATAGAAACTTTGTCTCTTTGTGAATTGACTCATCTGACAAGGAAAAGCAACCATTTTGCTTGTGACCAGGGAAATAACTGCTTATCACAAAAGCAGGTACAGCAGTGTAAACACACCTGAACTTGCCAGTGGGTTTCTTCTCACTATCCCTAGTTCTCACTACAAGCAGAAGATGGGCACTCCCCTCTGTCCCTTCAGCATGTGATACCCAAGATATTCTCCAAAAGCACCATCACAGCACTGCAAGGCACTGCAATGCCAGTAATTCAGTCCTGCTGCCAGGCTCAGTATGTGGATGCAATCATCCTATATGTAGATCTACCTCATGGCTCTATGTACATAGTAGACTTTGCACTTCACTTATTTTTAAGTGAATAATCCAGAAAAAGGATTAATTAAGGCTGAAGACTCAGAAAAGTTGGTATGAAAAAATACATTTTAGGTAAAAGGTGGTAAATTTCTGTTCAGATCTTTCCACATTGCTTCATTTTCTCACACAGCAGCACAAAACAACACCAGGCACATACAAGCCCCAGACAGGGGGGGTGCTACTCAGAAATAACCAGAGCACACGATGGCCCAAAGAACTTTGGGCTGTGCTCTCTTTATCATGCACAACACCATGCAGGAGTTTGCAATGCAGCACTGTTTGCAGAAATTTGTAACAAATTCAAGAAGTTTGCAAAAACTTCCCAATAACATACGAGGTGTAAACTGACAGTTTATGAGGAAAGAAACCTGACCTACAGGCACAGCCTGGACTTAGTGGGGGAGAGGACCTTCTGCATGAAATGTGAAAAATCTTCAACAAAGCAGGTACTTCACAGAATGAAGTGATGATTTAACAACAACAGAAAAAGCATTTGAGAGACAGCATCCAATTTAATGATTCATCTTTAATGGTACAGAACTACTCCTGAATTACTATAAAAGAATTTTTAAATTTCTCTTAGTAGTTCTTGATTATACACCAGTTACAGAACTAAGTACCCAATAATATTGGCCCTTCAAAATATGATAATGACTAGAAGTGCTTTTCTGTGGAAACAGTCAGTAAGATCTTTCCTGGTTCACTGCTTTCTTTCGCCTTGAATCCTAGAGTGTTTGAACATGCTTATTTTTGGCTGAGCAAATAAACATTTGTACATTGATCTCCACTTTCATGTGAGCCTTGGTGGCTTTCCTGAATTTTTTTCCTGGACATACAAGTCTCTCACAGAACTGAACAGTCATAAATTATA
>VZTB01008706.1:0-35657 GCA_013397245.1 Thryothorus ludovicianus | reverse complement strand
TCTTCAAACTAAGACACCTTCTTCCAACCATCACATGCGTGAGGACGTGATGTTTCATATATGATTCACATGGGGTGCGTGATCATGATTTTACTATCTCCTTTTCTCATCACCGTTTTTTTCTCTACTTTGTGAGATTTAGGTCTTTAGTCCTTTAATTATGTATCTTATATTGGTGTGTTTTAGTTCTCATTTTGGTTATTATTTTATTAGTCTTCTGATAGAGAATAAAAGGTTTTTCAGTTTGAAAGAGTAGAGAGTAAAAAAAACAAAGGTTTGATTTGGGGAGTTAGCCTGATGATCAAGGATAGATGAGATCTGTGAACTGTGGAAGATAAGAACTCAGAAAACTATGAAATTTGTAACCCTGCTGCGTGTAGCATGAATAAGGTGTCATACTGCCCAGTCATAACCTAGAAGTATATTTTAGCAAATCAATATTTGGTAAGTAATGGATAATTAAAAAAAAAATAATATATTTGGTGATAAAGTTGTAAATATTTCTAGAGACAATATCTTTTATACATTATAAATGCAATTTTAAGTGTGTGCCTCATGATTCAGATTACCTTGCAAGCAGCATGAAATACATCCCTTTGTATATGTCTGTCTTCAACAAGGCATTGTTTACACTGTGGATAAATATGCAACATTAAAATTCATTATAGGCATATTACCCACTCTCATTATATGACAGAAGTGTGTCAGTGAAATTAGCAGTCACAAAAAGACAAAGATTTTCTTACCTATTAGTTGGAAGGTAGCAGCTGTTTGAGTAATTCCACAGAGGGATAACAATGACCAACTGACTTACATGTTTTAAAGAAAAAATGATATCAAATCCTTTGAGGATGCCATATGTTCTAGGCTTTGAGGCAGGCTATGTACACTATCATAGCAATTAGACAGAATGGAGACTCTGCTGAAATTTTATCCAAAATGCCAGCAGAGAAGTATTTCTTGGGTCTTTTTGGTTGTGAACATAGACATACTTATGGTCCTATTATTTATTAGAGGATAAGTTAGTTAAAGTGTAGAATTTTTTTCCCTGTAATTTTTCATAGAGAACTGTGTAGAAATAAGCTGGTTTGGTGTGGGGTTTGGGTTTTTTATTTATTTTCCTTTTTCATTATGCTTGAATCTATTTAGGCGTTTGGTTTTTTTAGTTATATATAGTGGTTATTCTTTTGCTTACTGAAGGGACTGTGAAATAATGGTTTTTAGAATAATTCCTTTGTCATTTGTGAATGGGGTCTGAAGGATGCCAAATCTTGTGAAGCAAACTTGGTAATTGCCACTGAGAGTTGGGTCATTCAAATGGTCAGTGGATCCATCTGTGTGTTCTGTAGTTTGGTATTGAACTGTAGTTGAATGTGACTTCTTGCCAGACCTAAGAAAGCTTATATTGACCAGTTTATCTGAACTGGGCACATACAAATAGTCTGTGCTGATGTTATGGAGATGGGTCACCCACCAAGCTTCGGCGGGCTAAAAGGAAGATGCCTGTATTAAAAAAGATCTATTAGGAGCCATTAGGAAGCAGAAAGGCCTCTTACCTGAAACTGCTGTGAAGATGTGCAACACAGTCTCCAGAGACCCACCAGAACACATAACTCTCCATTAACAAACTGAGAGATGGTTTGTCTATGGACATTCATATGTATTTAGAGCTTCTATGTCCATTTTGAAGCAAGGCCTTTTCTGCTGTGCAGGTTATATTATTTCTTTGCCTAATAACTGTCAGCAAGATCCACACTGGCGCTTTACTCTTTTTCCAGTGTCTTGCTTCTATTTGACAGTTCACAAAGAGCCTTTCTGACTCTATAGGCATTTTGGCATTCATTTTATTTAAAGCATCAACCTTGTACGTGCACAGAAAAGCTCCTCAGAGCTTTATAATTCTGGGTCATGGTGCTTTCTAATGCAGTATTGCAGTATTACTGTATTGAGTATTGTGGTTTCCAAGTCCCCTTTTAGCCTTCCCCTCTCCATGACCCTCATCCATAACAGTATTGAATCCTCAAATTGATCTCTGAAGTCAATAGAATTATTTAGGTTTACTGTTTGGTGAAGTTAGGGCCTAGGAAGAAAGCAGTATAACCGAAGGCTTGCTTAAGAGGTACCACAAAGCTATGGGCATGTAGTATGGAAGAGTTTGAGGTCTGGGATTTTGTGATCTGTTAGATTTAATATCAGGAAGAGAATGTAAAGAAATGATAGATCACATGTTATTCTTTGATACAAAGAAAGAACATAAAAATTGAATCAATAGTGACCATCAACTCTAAAGGCAATACAATATGAAGCTATTTTAGGTATTTGAGAATAAAAGGAAAAATGCTTTCTGAATGGTTTATGTTCTGTTTTTACTTTTTGGTGCAATTTTGCCCCATAGACTCAGATGTTTGAAACTGAAACTTGCCATCACAGAACCAGTATTGATCGATATAAGTGAGTATGTTAACCATTAGTAACGAGGTCACAGTCTTGTGGTGAATACAGTTTTAAACATATTTCTGTAGTTTATCATCCTTATTCTGCTGAGGTATGTGTTTTTATACACTGCAGAAACTCAGGAAGTAATACTGTACTTAAGATACATAAAATAATTTTAGATTTTTTTTTCATTTGTCTCTTTAAAAGAAGCATCAAGTCATGTTTGAAATGCCTGGTATAAGAGTGTAATTCTCTACATGACCTCAGTATTATTCATCTAGGTATTTATTTGCTGTAAAGGGATGAAAGGAAAGCTTCTTCCCTTTATTTATATGTTAGGAGTTTCTATTTTTTCTTTCCTGATTTTCAGATGTGAGCACTGGCATTTCTGGAAAAGCCATAGACTATTGGTGACTGGGGACATGTGATTTCTCTGGATCTGTCACCATGACTGTGGTATTAGTTCTTCAGGGCTCCTAAAAATCATTCAGGCTGAATCAAGGAATCTGCTATTAATTGCTATTTCTTTGAAATGCCTTTGCTGCTGCTGTGGAAAAAAAAACAAAGACACGGATGCAGACAGTCCTTGAGCACTGGCATTGCTATTGCCTGCTTTGGCCATGGCAACCCCAAGGACAGGATCCTGGGGCATCTCCACTCTGAGGGTTCTGTCTGTCATGTTTCAACCAAAAAGGCATCTGACAGGAAGGTGGTGACAGGAGGAGTCTGAGAAAAAATGCAGTCCCAAAGGGAAGGGGGAGGGAATAAAAATCCTCTCTGTGCTGGAGGCATTGTGAAGTGAAAGGATTTTTTCCCAAAGAGATTTCTTTCCTTTAGGGAAAGGTTATTGCTGTTTGTCTGAACAAAGTGATAGTGGACCATCTCTTCCACTTTTTAATTAAGGTGTTATTTGCCAGTTATACATCAGACATTTTCACCCTCAGGAAACTGCATGCAATCACCCCTTACTCTAAGTCATGGACCCAAAGTAATGTAGGTCAATGTACAAAACATTAAGTTAAGGTATTGTAATATCTTCTTTGTTACACCTGAGAGGTCTTTCCTGCTGAAATTAAATGTAATTGAAGTTGCTGCCTGGATACCTCATAAACACTGTACATCAGGCTGGGAGGAGCTGCCTGCAGCATTGCTGGTAAAAGGGGTGTAGGGGGAATTCTGATGGTTGGGTCCATTCACAGTTGGGATCTGGGAGTCATGATATTTAGGGAAACAGATTTGTATAGGGGTACTGGATAACTGAATTTGGTGAGGTCCTTGACTTCAGCACAGCCTACAGTGATGCTTTATTTCTAGTTTGGAAAGGCAAATGTAGCCCAGGATCTTTTAAAGGTGAGCTATCTTTAAGAAACTAAGCAAGTCAGCACATAAAGCACTTCATTGTCTCCCATTTTACTAGGTGACCTATACAGAAGCACAATTGTATCAATAAGTAGTTGGAAGGGACTTTGCTTATTCTAATAAACTCAAGGTTTAGAAGTAGAAGTAGATTGTTGTCAGTACGGGGTTAGGGAACAGACACAACTGGGCACACATATTACTCTGCATAACAGCTGTGTTGCTTCCAATGCTTCCTTAAAAGTTCTGCTCCTTTGCCAAGAAAATAGAATAAGCCTAATAATGAACAGAATAAAAAAAATTACATCAGTATCCAAAATTAGTAGCAAATGAATATAGATAGAGCTGTACTTATGCAAATCTAGGTGTAGGTGAAGAGGAACAGGCATAGTATATGTGTAATATTATCTGGGAAGTTTGTGATTTTTAATTACAGGATAAAGATGATGAGGTATATGCAAGAGAGAGCTTTGGAGTTCAATATGTTGAATCTTGTAATTAATCTGTAAGATGTTTTTTCCTCAGATTTTTAATACGTTGGACTGTTTCACTTTTGTTGCACTGTACATCTGCTGCTTTAATTGCGACAGCAATTTTTGCTGTATATAAAAGCATTAAATGCTTCTGCTCTTACCATGTTTGCTATTGACTTTACAAATGCTTCTCTATGTAAAACAAAATTATATTTCCTAATATATCAATAGAAAACTCTTCAAGAAGCAGACTGATTAATAAATGGCCTATTGTTTCAGCATTTATGGATACCATTTCATTTTATCTCACTGTGAATTGACAGGATATGACAGGCAGTTAAGAACAGAATGCAGTTCAACTTCTTTTGTGCCAATGTTATGTCTTTTAAGAAGTAAAATACTTCAATTAAAAAAGACAGTTGAAATTGTAGCTTAAAGTTTCCTTGATGTATCAGAATTTTTTATTGCAGTCTCGACCATTACCATTCTTGTCTTTATATGTCTATTTCAAAAAAGTCTTCTCATAAAAAGTATATTTTTAAAAATTTCCTTCTGGATGTTACGTTTTTTTTACTGACCTCAGGAAATAAAAAATATCAATAATAATTTCCTGACTACATGTTTCTTGTTTCAAATTTAAACTAGCTTAAATTAGGCTTTCTCTTGCACACATTAAAAGCAAAAGCTTACTGTTAGACAGTCTGATCATAAATTAATCATTATATTATTTTAGTATTATAGCTGGACATTAATACTGTAAGAATTGTTACATGCTTTCTAAAATTTTTATATAAATTAGAAGGTTTATTAAGGAGCTCAATTTGTTTTGAAATAGAAAAAGCTGGGGAATTTACTATCAAATAACTTATATGTGAGTTATTTCCTATATATTTAGCTTGAATGTCACATTTTAATTTTTTTCTCTAAGAATAATTATTTTAAAAATGTTCCTTTGCTGCAGGACAGGTAATCTGGGCACTAAGCACTATAGAACATCCTCTTTGTGTCTATATTGATCCTTTCCTCAGGTCACCATCATCTTTCTTTCTCTCTTTTTATGTCTGAAAAACAAAAGGAGAGGAGAAGAAAGCCCACAAACAATGGAGGAGCAAGAAGACCAAGACTGCAGTGAAGGGAGTGGGTAGAAATGCAGTGGGAAGGGCAGAGCAGGCTTCTGGCAGTTTGTCCTAAGAGAGTATTCTAGCTCATTTTCATGATCAAAGCAATTGAGTGCCAGTAAAAAAGTAGTATCCAGATTTCAGGGAGTCAGATTTTCCAGGTGTCTGTTTATCCCATTGTCTCCTTCCAAGCAGGAAGCTTGCAAGAGACCTGGACTGTGTGCTTAGCTGCCTTCCTATCTGGACTTGCATCTGACAGCAAATAAACATGGCCATATATGCAGACTATCACTATTACTTTCAGTATGCATCTTTCCTTTAACAAGGTTTGCTACTGGGTTCGTGGACAAAAGCCCAGCTACCCATATTCTGTCTTTTCACTGGCTCTTTGTGCTTAGGCAGAGAAGTGTTTCTGAAGTAGGAAGCTCATACATCAGAAAAAATGACACTGGTGATAGAATTGCTTCAGCTGCAGTGGAAAATATTGTACTTTGTTTTGAAAGCTACAAGAACAAAGAGCACTTTCCCTGTAATAAGGCCTGTGGCTCCTTCATTCCTCTGCACATCATCACAGAAGGTCAGGCAAGACAGTGCAGTGGTTACTTCTCTGGGTCTTTGACAGTTCTGTCACCTTGGTTTCTAGAAATTGATGAGTCTGGCAGCTCATTCATTTCTGGACGCTTTAAAAGACACTGAACATTTGTTTTTGTGCCCTGTTCTTCAAAATCTTAGGTGACTTTTGAAGGTGACTACAAGGAAGATGAGTAGAGTTGCTTTGTGCAGCTGAGTTTTTCAGCTGTTGCTTGATTTAATATCAAGAAGACACAGACTTTGTACATTAATTCTTTCCTTTTGCAGATGAGAAGACAGTGTAGCATTGCCAGTTTTCAACTTCCTGTTAAACAATTGGAACGTTTTTTATTTGGAGACTATAAAAATCTGCATGCCCAAGATACTCTCCCTTCTACTAGCTTTGCAATTAAAAAAGAATTTGAAAAGAAAAAGAGGTTAACATCTGAAACCTTATAGAACCTTGCTTTTGGTTCTGGAATACTATTGTGGGGGCTTTGCTTTGGTTTCAGATTCCCAGGAAACTCTCCATTGAGAATCCTCTGGGGCTTTTTTTTAAACAGCATAAAAACTGTTATCATAGCAATAGGTTAAGAAAGTTCTGAGCTGTAGTAACGTCCCTCTTCATTTTCCCTGAGATTTCTTTGTTTTTAATTTATTGAATAGATTTCCTTTTCTCAATCATTATTTTATCAAAATTTGTTATGAACTTGTTCTCCTCTTGTTCCCTCTCTTTTGTGCTGGGAACTTCTGCAGCTGTTGCCAGTGAGACTTTTGAAAGCTTTAACTCTTGCTTGGCTGTTAGGAAATGTTTTTTGGTTAATGGCTATGGTAAAGGTGATTCAGACTTGAGGTGACTATTTCAGGATATGTGTGAAGGTGTTGCTATCATGGAGTCTTTGATAAAAGGTTGGGTAGCTTTTGGCTGAGGAAAGGGCAGGTGTAGGTAACCGTGCCTCAGGACAAGAGAAGGACCGTGTGAACTCCGGGGCTCCTCCTTGTGTTTATTGTGGTTTTGCCCCATCTTGCTTGGGGTCTGGCAAAGGGATTCCTGGGCTGCTTTGTTTTCTGCCAGCATAATGCAGTGTTACAGCAAATAAGCATTAAGTGTACATCTCTAAGTTTTCAGCTGGATGCTGTGTGAAGCCTCTTTATCTGTTTGAAAAGGGTAAAACTGTTGTGTGGAGAGAAAGGGCTTGTGGCTCACTTGTTTTATTTAAAAATTTGGTCCATCCTGGATATGGGGGCTGTTCCCAGCAAATTTTAAATCTTACCAACGCAAGAACCTGGAGGGAGGGGATCACTAAACGTCTATGTGTGTTAGGAAAGTGGTTTCAAAACTGTTTTGCCTCTGTGCTTTCTGGTAGATTGCACCATATTGCTAACTCCCTGAACTGCTTGTATGGGGAGGGAAGGGAGCAGACTATGACAAAAAACTAGTGGAAAGTAATTTTTCTTTGTGTCAGTAAAATTGAGTAATAGTGCATGGTTGGTTTCTTATGTGCATTTGTTATTTAAATTAACACTTTTTTCAGCATTAACCAAACCCAAAAGATCCTGTCAATGTCCAGGAGAGGCATAAAGAGAAAAACCAATTAATCCTAATCTTGCCCATTGTGAAAGATATGATCTCTACGCTGACTTTTTAATCTGGGGTCCTGAGAGGTGAATGGCAATTCTCACTGTTCCAGAATGCTTTGCAAATCCATATTGATTCATCTTTTGAAAAGGTTCCCTTAGAGTCCCCTCCTGCCAGACTTCTGTAAATCCTGACTTGCGCAGCTATAATCTCTGAGCTACCTATAGCAGGTACCAGCACAGTCTGCATTTATTATTGTGTAGTAAAAATATAAGAAATGTGATTACAGACGTCCCCGATGGTGAAGGGCATGTTACCTACTTCCTTGAGCTTTGCAGGCAAGGCAAGGTCAAATGTAGCTTTGCTGGAGTTTAGATTTTTGGGTTTGGTTTTGTTTGATGCTTGAGTTTGGGAGGGATATCTGGTTTGCTGTATTGTTTGGGTTTTTTTAATAATGAAGAACTGAATAGCAGTATGGAAGCTGTTTAAAATCCAGTTAATAATTCAGGGAAGAACAGATCCTATAATTTCCAAAGCTTATAACTTATCTGAGAGTATCCAAATTTCCTCTGGTTATGTTGACCTGGGATCTAGTTGGGATCCTTGTAAATACTGTGTCATTTCTGTTGGTATATGTCAGAGTTCTGGTTTTTTTGTGTTCATTATCACCTGTTACATTAGTATGTAAGTAAGTTTACCAGATGGGATGGAAGGACAAAGGAAAACATGTAATGTGTTTCTTGTTCTCTCTTGCCCTCTACAGGGATAGCAGATCATGGATTTCATTCATTTTCATTTGAATGCTAAAATCTGTTTTGGTTTGATAGAGATAGTTAAGATATGTTAGCTTAGCTCTCCAGCTGAGTGTAGGGATATTTCTTCTCATGCAGTAGAGGAAAACAATTTTGTTCTTTTCCTAGGACAGAAACGGGAAATATTAACATTAGAAAGCCTATGAAACAGATGGTGATTTAACTGGTGAAGTTATTACAGATAGGATGGCAGTCATTCAGACAGAAGATGTGCAAGTCATAATAGCTTCTCAGGTGCATATGCATGATACAAACTGTGTTACAGAGCAGGTCAAGCAATCAGTTTTTCATGCATATCCTAAGACTCAGTCATTTTTCTTAGATCACTCTCCTATGAGCTGCTTATTCCATCAGGGCATGGAAATTTATTCTCAAATGAAGAGCATTTGTTTGGCAAAAGAAACAAGAAATTCTAACTGGTTTGACCTGTTTGTAAATGACAGAGAAAACATTAATTTTAGTCTAGTTGGGATATGGTGGCAGCTTATTCTTTAAAATACAAATGGAGCTTTTAACTTCAGTAAGGTAACAAAAATATTGCAAGTGTTTTTATGCGGAAAAGAATATCCATAATATTTTCCAACTGTTCTTTCATGTTTCTAAGGTGCTTTTCATTAGAAATATCCTAGTTTTCTTTTTAAGCTTTTATTTATAGGTATGGACCTGCCTGTTTTGTCATTCTCTGTAGAATCTATTCATTAGCACAATGTCATGTAGATGAGTCTTGAAGTTCTTCAGATAAAGAAAGAAAAAGAATATTTCCAAACATTGAAACATGTATAAATGGATGTACCATCATCTCCTTGAAAGTGCAGAAAGCCTGCAACAGGAACTTTGATCTTTTGGACCATTCTTATTATCTCTTAAGAGTGTCAACACTCAAACTGTGTGATAAAAATGTCAGTGACAATGTTATCCATTTTTGTGTTGATCACTTTCATAGAAGTATTCACCAACTGAGCTTATTTCTCATGCCCAGATCATATTTGAAGCACTAAATCCTTCATAGTTTTTTTCTGTACAACTGCCAAAATTTTCTCTTGCTACAATGATATTGACAAATCACTCTTCAAACTAAATTTACTTATTTAATACAAAATAAATTCATTTCAATATGAAGTTCTGCCTGATTTGTTTTTTCTTTTTAAAAAAGGAGATTAGCAGTGATCTCTGTGAAGAAAGTAAAATGAATTTGATACCAGGGAATATTTTACTGAAAGTCTTTCAACTCACATTTCAATAAAATTTGTCAGCCGCTGTGAAAGTATTTCCAATTTTTCTAAAGTACCACAATTATAAAAGACTTTGGCAAAAATCAGAACAGAAACTATTTAGTAAAGTTTGAGATCAGAACCAACAGGTGAAGGCATCTGTTTTAAAGCAGCTGATGATCTAGAAAACCTTAGATGTGTGTATGCCAGGATCCTGAATGTATGCCTTCTCAAATGCCAGCCTCTGGTAGTTTTGTTGGTGTTTCTAGGTTTGACATACCATAGACACATGGGAGTAGCAGAACCAAGAGCAGCTTCCTTGCCTGTGAAATAATAACTGTTGTATTTCAGGAGTTGAAAGTACCAAGTGCTCAAGAGCCCCAGTAAACCTGCTTGGCCTGTGCCATGAGCCCCTCCAGCTGGAGGTAACCAGCTGCAGGGGGTGGGAGAGGAACATGCAGTAGAGAGGGCTTAAGACTTTTATCCCAAACAAAATAGGTACCTGTGGACGTGACAATGAACACAAGTGACAAAGGAGGTATGACTAGACTAGACTTCAACTTCAATAAGTGGAAGTCAGCAGATTAGATATGTCAGTAAAAGCAGAAGCAAAATGAAAATTATCTGCTTTTTTTCCCTAAACATTGCATAATTTTCATCTTTGACTGGAAAAGAACTAGTATGTTATTGTAGGACCAATAAAATAGGTAGATTTGAGCATTTAGCAAGTCTACTATGTATACTAAAAAAAAGAAAAATCTAAACGAGGCCTTAGTAGGACAATAGGACACATTTTACAGAAAATATAAATATTTAAGGCTTGAAAATAATTCACAGTGGGATAAATGCCACTGTGAGTTTACTAAAGGTGCATTGTTCCACACAGAGATGTAATAATTGCTAAAATTAATTAATTTATAGACCAAGGAGGTCTGGCTTATATGATGTGACTGTATTGGGTATGTGGTAATTAATACAAGTGGAAAACTGAGGATCTACATAAGTAATATAAGTGATTAGCTACATGAAGGACAGCACTGGTTACTGCTGGATGAGAAAGTACAGGGTTGTGTAGGTCCAATAGGGATCTGTTGGAGTTCTTGGAGGATGTTTTGTGATCAGATTTAAATTTTTCAAGTGACTTACTTGGACCCTGTAAATGAGAGCAAGTTGATTAAATTTTCTCATGAGAAGGAAGAGAGCTGACTCAATTAGTTGATCACTGAATGACTAAGTCACTTTTATTATGCATCAGTTGGAAAGGGAGATGGAAAATCATAGGATGCATTTGGATTTGATTCTGGCCTACTATTTTATACCAATTAAAGCACCTGTTTATTTTTTTGTGACCTAAACTGCAGCAGTTAGGATAAGTGTCAAAATAGATCCCTTTCTTTTGCCAGTAAGAACCTTGCAGGCATGCAAAGGCATATCTTGAATACTTTGCATTACATGCAAATGAACCCTGTAAAGATAAAAAAAGAGACAGGAAAGTATTTTGAGAGACTTTAGCCTATGTGCATGATGACAGGAAGCAAGGATTCTTCTGCAAATTAAGCTGACTACCTCAGATTTGACACAGTGCTAAGTGGTTTGCAATGCGGGCTTGCACACCCCTGCAAACAAGAACATTTTTCCTGTAGAATCAATTTGTAAGAACAGATCAGAGAGAACTGCAGAGAAATGGTACGAAGGGGAGCCTGAGAGAAGAGTGGTGCAGATAAGGAGATAGAAGGAACCAGAATATCAAAAAAATGGAAGGGAAAATAGTATAAAGATGAGCAGGGATAAGGGATGCATGAAGGATGGGATGAAAAATAGAGGAGAAGGCATGAGGTAAGGCAGGCAGAGGAAGGTGAATGCCAGTAGGAGTTGCGGAGAAAAGGCTCATGTGCACTGCAGTGGCAGAGGAAGATGCAGGATGGATGCACGTACTGGGGGGAGGGGGAGAGGGAGAGGCAGTGAATACTCTCAGCAGGAGGGGGAGAGAGATAGATGGCAAACATACACAGAGGAGTGGTGGGGAGAAATAGTGGATGTACACAGCAGGGAGAGAGCAAGTGAGAGAGAGACACAGCAGATGCACACAGCAGGGGGGAGAAATGCATAGAATGAAGAGGGGGGCAGCACAGGGAAAGTATCAAAAAGCCTCAACAAAATTTAACAATAAAAGAATAAGAAATAAAATTCTCTATCTGAACATTTATCATTATTTAATACAGGAAATCAATTGGAGAATTGAAGAGAATTTATATCAGTTAAAAATTTTAAGCACTTCAAATGTTAATAGTGTTTGGTTTGGAATAAAACTATGCTTGGCTTAATGAATTCCTCTTCGCATTTGCAGTGAAGCATATGTCTGCTTTCTTTGTCTGACAGGGGACCCAATCCATTGCTTTTTGATGTCAGTAGGACCGCAGCTATTTCAAGGGCATGCATTTATCTTGTCAATGTGGTCTAACCAGCCATCCTCATTTCATTGCTCTGGTCTCACACAGGTGAGGAAGGTGGATGAGAAGTGGTGTCATCTAAACTTTCCGAAATCTAACAGCTGTCACATGCTTCTCAGTACTCTTATGCACGTTTGGGCACTGATCCCTGTTACTCAGTGCAGCACACACTCGGGGGGAGGTTGCTGTGATGTGCCTCTGTGTGTGGCTCATTGATGTACCTGGCACCAGCCCAGTGGAGCAGACAAGGTTAGAGCACCTTGATAAGTATAAAGCAGCATCAGTAAGAGAGCAGTCAAATGGTGAAATGGGTTAAGGAGCAGTTTTTTGGAGGATCCTTTTTTCTGTTATTGTATTAAATGATGTGTAACTTTTCCCAGATTCTGTGTAAAACAAACAAGAAAGGTCTGACAATTTTTATGAGCATAACATAAACTCCACTGGTATGCATAAGGAGAGAACACTGCCACTGGAGTGACTTTGTTATTACACTTGTATGCAAAGTTGTTTCTCTGTGACTGAGCTGGAAATTCAATGAAAAAAAATGACATGGAAAAAGGGACTCAAAGGGATACACTTCTCTTTTGTGAGGAGGCAATGTTGGTACAGCAAAGGCATGAGGAACCGGAGGTTGAAGATGCTGTTTCTTAACAAAGCAAGGTTTTCTCCACAGGAGAGGGAGTGTCCCTGTGGAAGAAAAAAAGTGTGGATGGACATTTTGGTTTGTTTTTGAGGACAGAATCAAAGGAATGTGCTGCAGTTGGGCATCAGTACGGGCTCTTAGGAAAGTATTTCTCCTTCAAAGGGTTTATAACTCCTAAAATGATTTATTACTAAGGAAGGCACTACATAGTGCTGATAGGGTGCTTTTGAAGGGAGAGGTACTAGTGTCCAAATTCAAGGGACAAAGAGAATACAGCCAATGTACTCTTTACAGACAATGTATCCATGCAGTCATGCACCTTTGATCAGGGAATGGGAGGTTTATATATCTTCAGTGAAAAGTAGAATAGTGTTGGATTAATCTAAGGTGGAAATGTGGTAGAAGACATGCTCAAAAAACAATAACTGCTCTTATTCATATCACTGTTTTCCTCTCTTCTGAGTTCTTACTTATTCTGAAAGCTCACAGAGAAAATATTTGTTCAAGTTTCATTTAACCTCTGCAATATGTTTAGTGGTTGCTGCTGTCCTCCTACAGTGTAAGGAGCTTCATGGAGTGCTATGCTCTCTGGCCAAGCAGATACAGCAAAAAGAGAGAGAAGGTGAGTGAAGTGTGTGGGTTTCAAGAGAGAAGATGTACATGTCAGAGACTGATATCAAAATGCCAGTGTTGTAGATCATACTGAGAAACTAAGTAGTTCTAGAAGGGTCTGTTTGTCTTGTCCAGATTTGGAAGGATCTCACTGCCCATTTCCTTCTGCCTTGGTGAAGCCAGTTGTGATTTGACTAGCAATGTGGAAAAGCAGGGAGGGAGAGTCTCCTGCCAAAAAGACTCCTTGACCTTTTTTGCAAGTGGAACCAGAAATAAATATGGTGTGATCAGATTGATGCATTCAGATTTCAATAGTTGTGAAAGGACAGTTCAGAAACAAACTGGCTGTTCTGCTTTTGTGTGTGTTGGTACCTGCTCTGAGGGTCTCCTAGTGATCTTAGAGTGAGTGCTGTATATATTAATTGCCTCTAAACATACTCCCATCAGTCTTCTGCTAGCTCAGTATGATGAGTTTATGCTCCTTTTTCTGAACTGGATGAATAGAAGGATTTTGCTTAGACTCTGCTGGAGTGGGGAAAGGTTCATTCTGAGCTGCTGTCACAGCCATCTCCATGCTCAGGGGCTAGATTCTCTGGTAGCATCAGCCGAAGGTTCTCTCATTCTGTGCCCTCACGCTGTTTTGAATACAGCAGGGCATGGCTCAGTCATCTGAGTGACCAAAATGAGTGCTGATGACTAAGAGCTCTCTCCTGCACACTTTTGGAACCATGATTTCATAGTGCTGCTGGGGTTGAGGCAGAGGGAGGAACTCACACCACTCCGGGGAACTCTGTGAAAAGCTGTCTGAAACTGATGGGAAGATGTGACTTTAAGCTGGGCCCAGTACACATAAAAGTCTAACTGCTTTGAATGGTAAAAATAGCTAAGATATTGACTCCTTCTCTTGGTAGTATAAGTTTTATCTCTTTTCCTAGATGTTTTAAATTTCTACATGGTTTTCAAATGTAAATAACCTTTTAGTCCAGATGTTTGAGTGGAACTTGGAAAAAATGCCCCTTTGCGTTCTGATAATTCTGGTTTGTGACCAATGTGGGCCTGGGAAAGCAAGGGTTATCTTGGATGATTCAAGTATGACAAGACAAGCTTAATCTTATTTTCAAAAATCCAACAAGAACAACAAAAGACTAAAATACAGAGAATCAGTAAATGGTGGTGATTAAAAAAAAAAACAACAACCGAACAGTAGGCACAGCTTTAGTAGGCCCATTATAAAAGCAAAAGCTTAGCTGATAGTGTCAGATGGGTGACAGCTGATGACTCCATGAAGGGAACATTGCCACTATATAGAACCCATGTATGAATGTTGTGGGAACAGGAGCACTGTTTGGCCTCAGGTGCCACAATTGCTCTGTAATTCTCTGATGAAAGCTTTGCTTTTCATTTGCTGTTAGTTTAGTTTCTTTAAGATATGCTTATATGTCAACAGTACAATAAAGTGTTTTGTGACCTATATTCTCCTGCATATGTGACACCTCAAAAACCCCTGAATCTTTTCTGTGAAGTGACTACTGTGAAGATTTAATTCTAGAGGGACAAGCTTTAGTAATACCTATAAAATACCAAAACCTTTATCTTTTTCATTGGCTTCCCTATTGAAATTAATTTTACAGAATATCAAATTAGGTGCTGTTTGTTTAACTACTTGAACTGTAAGGGTTACATGCCAGATAAACAAAAGTGTTTTGAATATGAAACAGTACAAAATTAAGTAATTTAAAAATGAGAAGGCAAACTGTGAGAAAAGCTCAGTCCCCTTCAGCTCTGATTAGTGACTGCATGATACTTAAAGGAATAGGCTTGAATATTCATATGGTTGATGTGTCCTACTTTAAATCTATTCTATAAAAATTAGAATTAGGTGTGAAAAATAAATCATCTCTGATTCTGTCATTTCATAAGAAATCCTGGGCTTTTTTGCATTTAGAATTTTTTTGAGGCATGTGTGTTGCTTGCTTTTAACTTCAGCATTAGCAGTGTTGTGATTTTAATTATTCTTCTTATATTCAGAATGAAATTAGAGGACCTTATCTGGATGATGATTGCAGTTATGCTGATTTTTGTTCAGGATCAGGTAGCGTGGAGGCATTATAGCCTCTTTTTCTCTGTCAACAAACAGAGGAAAAAAATATATAATTCTCACGTATGATGAAAGACTGGAAGGGAAAGACAGAGAGGAAGAGAGCAAAAAGTAAAATGGTAGGTAAGGTAAAGAGAGGACTGTAATGCAGCTGAATTTCTGTACATTTATGTAGCACAAGCTGGGACTTAACACAGCAACATGAGAAAAATGTCAATTATGACCATTTCACTGCTACGTAACTAAAAGGAAAGGCCTGCTCAGCTCTTGATAAATAGCCATATCTTTATTTCAGTTATGTTATTGAAGTTGAATTTATGTAGTGTCATAATTAGAAATGTATTAAAAAGAAAGAAAAATGAAGATTTTATACATGGTCTTTCAGACCTATCTCACCATCGACATCTTACTTGACAGTTCAAAGCAGTTAGAACATACTATGTAATTTTTAAAGTATTTTTTCTTTATTATTAGTAAAGATTTTCTTGATCTACATTTAAATCAATTAATGATAGAATATGCACAAAAAATGTCTTAATGATCTTATTTTAAAATACTGTTTTGGATATTTTTTCCCCTCCTCCTCCTCCCCAGTTATTAATACTGTCTACAGATTCTGAGAATATTTTTCTATTCTATTTTAATTTTTTCTCCATCTAGTAATTATATTCAATCAGTAAAAACTTTGCTTTCTAATATCTTTGTGTCTAGGGGCTTGGCACATGAGGGCATGATGAGAGAGTTCAGTGTATCATCTCCTTTCTTTATTGTTTTTCTAGTGACAAATCTTTAACACACTTTAGAGAAAATCAGTGTATTTGAAAAAAAAAATAGACATCTCTTCCCCTAGGACTTTTTTTAGAAGATGGATAAAATATTGACTTCCTGATATATGTTAAATAGGAAAAAAACATTTTTACACTCTTAGAAATGCTTAGAAATGTGTTTCCATTTAGGAAATGAGATAAAAAGAAATATGAAAGTCACACATAAGATAAATCTCTGCCTTTGTGCACATTTGGAAGAGTATATGACAATGAAGTAACCTGTTAGTTGAGAGAAATTCTTCCTACCCTGTTAATGGATACCTGCTCGGGTCCTCTCTTGAAAGATACTTATGATGGTCTGGGAAGGAAAGGGAAAGCCCAATGGGTTTTGTGATGTCTTGTGGGATTCAACTCTTTGAAGCAAATTTTTATAGTAAAAGCAAGCATTTCTTTTCAAGTGGCTGGAAATGCATTACTACATTCAAAAATTACTTTTTGTTTGTGCTGAGAGAAGAATAAGCCACTCGTTTTTCCTCTACATTGCGTGCATACATATTTATTTAATTAATTTTGCAGATGGACACGGTAATTTAAGAGACTCCTGACCAACTGTAAGGTCTCAAGCAGGCAGAGGAAAAGATATCATGTCCTGTATTTTTTCCTTTTTTTCATTAGTCACAGCAAGTCAGTTTTCTAATTAAAGGGTGAAAAGCTATATATAGAGTATAAGACAAAAGAAATGAAAATAAATAAGTGAAAACCCGTTAATATACCTTTCTATGTCAGCAATAGAAATTGCATTTAAAATGCTCAGTGCAATATTGTATCAAAAATAAAAAAATGTTGTAGAGAATATGGAAAACCCTGAGCATTAAAAGCATTTTTAAAGGAAAAAGCAAAAAAGGCTGAAATTTCTTATCACCAAACAGATGATTTTTGTAGTTATGGTTAGCATTTTTTTAAATAATAACATATTATTCAGTAAAACAGGAAGGTTAGGTGATAAATTCCAGATGTTTGAAAGAGTTCTTCCAGAAGATTTCTGCAGAATAGTAGCAAAAAAAGAAAAAAAAAAAATCAAGATAATTAAATGTGGTATAGAAGAAATAATAAACAGGTCTTTGACTTTTAAATTTAATTTACTTTGAACTTCAGACTCTTTGTCGAATTCTTTACCCAATGGTCTTCAGAAAAAAGTGAAGTTAGTGTACTTAAATGACTTTGTCTGCAAGGGTAGGCTGAGCAGACTGAAACTTTTAAGAACAGAAGGGGTACATACCTGAGAATTACTCTGGTAGAGGTGGATGCAAAGATGAATACTGCAGAGGGGATAAGCAAGGACCTATGAGCTGGTAGGCTTAGACAGGGGGAGAAAAATACCCTAATGTACAGCATTTCTTTCTTCCCTCTGTACCACAGAATTTAAACTGCGGAATGTACCTCTTTTTGGATGGTCTAAAGTATTCAAACTGATTTTAAAAGGCGCTGGAAAAAACAGAGAGAGCTGGCTAATGAATAGCTATTGAAGACAATTGTGTAGATGCAACCTGTGACTTGTGAGATACTACCATCTTTTATTACTGACAGGTATTTTGCAGGTTCATTGATGGTTGCAGTTATGAAGATGGACTGTCTACTAGATGTTCTGATCTGCAGTTGCATTTTTCCAGATTTAGAATTTGAATATGAATATATGTAAAAAAATTATCACTTTAATCTTTTTCCAGAAAGATCCAAAGATCACTTTTTTGTAGTGTATCCCTGTAAAACACTCTGTGTGAAGTATGGGTTGCAGTGTGGTTCATTGCCTGTGTTCTGCTTGATAAATGTGCATTACAACAGCAAAGGTGATAAAGTTTTGCTAAACTGGGTGGGCACAATAAGGTTAACAGCTGTTCTTGCTCTGGAAAATACTCTAGGATGGGATGAGGAGGAATGGTTTTAAAAGGCAGCCTTTTCTGTGTAAGGGACACTTATATTAAAGCTTCTGGTGGTGATTACATCCCAGTTATGTTCTGCCTGGCCCCTGTTGATTGCATTACAGAATGGCAATTAAACCTCTGAGTGCTTTATAATATATATTCTGTTGGTGCATGACCTGTGGTGGAAAGCAATATCCTTCTACATCCCAGTTTTGGACTGAGGAAATAAATGCACTGTGCAGTTTTGAGTAATTACTTGTAGTCTGTTAATGAACTTGTGACTCTGCCATTTATTTCAGCAGAGGCAGGTCTCTGAGTCTCCCATGCTTCTCATGAGAAGCATGCCTCCAAGACTTTGGCTTTTCTTTTGAAATTCTTTGGCAGAAGAATGCTTTCTCTCCTCCTTCAGGAGGTTAGCTGCTTGTCAATGTATTCAACTTGTCATTTCCTGAGAACACAGCCGGGGAGCAGTCAGAGCAAGAGCCTGCTATTGGGAGGCTCTTGCACAGTGTGCTAAAAATGAAAAGAAGTTTCACTTTATATTAATCATGTTAAATTTTTAACTAAAAGGTTTTTTTCCTTTATTTGATTAAAATATTTTTAAAATTATTTGTTTAAATGCAAAACATAAAAATGTTATTCAGTCAATTCATATATAGATCTAAGTACAAGAGTCTTTGAAAAAGTATTTATTTTAAAAATAAATATTATCTACTTTAGAAACAGTAAATAAAACTAATTCCTAACATGAATCTGGCTCTTTAGACAATACACCCAGTTCTGAAATGTTGGTGAATTAATACTTTCAAATAAACTAAAAGCTTAAGGAGTCACCTGCTTAATATGCATAGCGAGTCTGCTGCATAACCTGTCTGGTGCATATGACTTCAGCAACAAAGCCAAAGACTATGGTTTTGTGCAATTTTATCTGCACAACATTTAGGTTTATACTCAAACTTTCAACATTCTCTTATATTTTGTTGGTTTCTGAGCTGAAAGTGAATCCTATGTCCCCTTACGTTCCTTCATGGTGGTGGGCCCCAGGGCACTTGAATGCTTTTGTGTACTTAGGCCTAATAAAGAGGTATCTGGAATACAGTGTGTTTCTGTCAGAGTCAAATATGTTACTGGTTTAACAGATCTCAAATTCAACCATTTTTTTGGCATAACAGTGTGTTTTGGCAGAGTGGCCTCTTATTAATTGCACATCGTTATAATTGTGTAACGAGTCTCTTGTACACCTTTCCTTTTAAAGAGAAGAAAAAACCCAAATAAAAAAAATTAAATAACCCAAAACCCCAAAGAGACTGAAGGTCTTGCATAGCTCTTAATGGAAGAGCTGTGCTTTGTTCTGAGGTTAAAAAAAAAAAAAAAACTAAAACAAAAGAATGGCCAGTTAATAGAATGTAGGATGTTTAGGTAATTTCATCCATAATGAAGAAGATGCCGACTGTCACGCAAGCACAGTGTGAAGAAGGCATAATAACTAATAACTTATTTGTACCTGGGTTATTAGGATAAATCTGCAGATAAGGATACGCATGTAATGGAAGCTTCAAAAGCTGCAAATCTGATGTGATAAATGATTCAAAATGCAGCACATTAGATTAGATTTTAATGTTTGTAAAAT
The DNA here is from genome assembly GCA_013397245.1 of Thryothorus ludovicianus. NCBI lineage: Eukaryota > Metazoa > Chordata > Aves > Passeriformes > Certhiidae > Thryothorus > Thryothorus ludovicianus. The sequence continues at coordinate 15,980 of VZTB01008706.1, read as the reverse complement.
GAATGAAAAAATACATCTATATGTCAAAACCATATTATCATAAACGTATTTGCCAAAGGATAAGACATAAATTGCACTTAAATTTAGTAATCTGTGATGGTACGCTTGAATGTATCTTTGTGATTAAATGTGAACAATTTCTCCTTTAAGGTAAAGGTCTGTGTATATGTGATTAATCAGATTGAAATGACAGGGTGGACAGCTCATGCTGTGCCTGGTTATCAGAGTGATTGATTTTAGTCAATGCTGTTGGATGAAAAAAAATCTGTTAATAACTACAGTTGCAAAACTTCTGATGTCACTGATAGCACAAATCACTTCTCACGCTCCTATTATCTGGCTCATTTGCAGATACAGAGCACACAAACCTACCCATTGGAAGGCAAAATTATAATGTACAGATTTATGCAAGAGGGACAACTGCAAAGTACATCGCATGAGCAGTGTAAGAAGCTGAAAATTGCTGCTGTTGTAGCTGTCATAGGCACGTTATTTTCCTTGGTATGCATGGAGATTTTGCTGTCAGGCTTTTATCCTCCAGATTGTGCTGTACCTCTCTTCCTGCTTAAAATAGGAAATCAGTCACTGATCCTGGATGCTATTAAGTGTTCTTAGAATAGTTCTTAACTAAGTTGGCTGATTTGCACTTTCTGATGAAGGAACATTTGGTTGTTTATTGCAGGCTCTGAACAAACATGTTTTTCTAGAATCAACTAATAAGATTACTAATTGCATTTCATCAACAGAATTATTTATCATAGGTATATTCCTTCCATCTAATATTTATCTTTTTACTTATGCTTTCGTTTTGAAAGATCTGGAGTTTATCTGCATCAAACATTGTGTTTTATCTTAATTTTTCAAGGATTAACAGGGAATACTGATGTCTTATGGTCTTCACAGGAAAGGAAGGACAACAAATAGTCTCAAGTATTTGATAGGATTGTTATCCTAAATCCAGCCCCTTACCCAGTTTTCTCCATTAGCTTTTCATCTGCCATTCCTCACTGCCCTAAAGCAACACATTTGTTATACCTCCAAACATAAAAGTCTTTCTGTTTTCTTATATTCCCTAGTTTTCCCAGAATTCACAGATGCATCTATTTTCAGGAAGCACATACAGTTATGGTCTGTTTTTGAAATTATAAAATAATACTTTTCTTTTTCAAATTTCTACCTTCTGCTCAGTAGGCAAGTCACTCTGCTGCAAATATATTTATATGAAAAGACCCCAGACTTACTAATGTGTATGCTATTTCATCACACTGCTGTTTAGTTCTGTCTGGTATTCTGCAGAAGACCAGAATGTGCTCATAGGGATACCAGCTAGCCCAATACTTCATGTAAGTAAATGACTGGGGGAAAAAACCTTCAGTTCAAGAAAGCAGAGATGATTCTTGCTTACCTGAATATTAAAGCACTACTGTCATTATTATTTGTTCTTATTTCTCCAGAGGATTTGTGTCTTAATTAGGATTCTGTTAAGTGCCTCTGTCAATCACAGGGAGATCAAGTCATTGCCTGAAGATGTGCATATAAAGATACCCCATACAGTAGCATGCCTTGAAGGAGCTTGATGGTAATTTCATGGGTGTCAAATGTGAGTTCAGGTAGACTGGCATGTTTCTGAAGTCTGAAATATTTCAAGATAAAATCTTCTATTTATTTAGTTATTTTAATTAGTCCTATGATTCTTCCAGGAATAATTATGGTGCAAAAACAAAGGACTTACCTAACTTTCAGATTTGAGACTTTCTGAACTTTGGATATTATCCTTTAATATATTGAGTTAAGTTGTGTGGGAGTTCTGTGTTAGGTGCTTTGATCAAAGGAATGAAAATCTGAAGATGAATCCTTGCCATTAGTGCAGTTTGCTTAGGAATTTTCTGAGGATTTATCCCTTAATCTAAAGGTCATAACATTTTGAACATACTTTTAATATTCAGAATGGACCCAATTGCCTTCTAAGCAGCTGATAACTGAAATGCTCTTAGCCACCGATACACATACATTATCTTCCCTTTCCTTTCATAGAAATAAAAAAACTTGAACTTTACTGCAAATAAGCTTTAGTCTTTTGTTCAAGGAAAAGAGTAAGAGCTGACTATGAGCTTGTTCATGTGTGGTGTTCCTGAGTTCACTGCTTGATTTGTTTGCAGATATGGAAAACTGAGAAGAAATCTTTAAAATACTGCCAGTTGTTTTTATGTGTAAGAAGAATCCCATCCGTGAAGGAATCTGAACTAGGAGGATAAGACAGAAATTCTTGTCTGCTCTCTTTTGCTAACATCATTAAACCATTGCCATAAGATTGTAGGAAGATGCACCACACGAGGAATTCTAGATAAAATGTCACAGTTTAACAGTGAATACAGGGCGTATATATACACATCCATTCCATTTCACAGAGCATCCACTCTCTCTCCAGGCACAGCTGCGGGATTCTTCATAAATAAATAACCTCATGTAAGACAGATTATGTTCCTCAGGTATCAATCACTGGTAAATATCGTGTTCCTACTTAAGATGTAAGAATGCTAAATGGAAACTCATGAAGATTTCAGATTGCCATTATATTTACAGTTCTGGGGCTTATTGCTGAGAATTATTGGATGTCTTTGCCTTTGATTGTGGGCTGAAAGCTGAGTGGGATACTCATTCCTTGCTTGACTCTGATTTTCAAATCAAGGTTAATCAAACTTCTTAAAGCCCTACCTCTAAATCACTATAAATATTTCAAAAGAATTCCAAACTTTGTCAGATGGGGTCAGTGAGGAACCAGAACCCAAACTCATCCTTTCCTGGTTCCATATCTAGAAAATGTTTTGGACCAAAGTGTCCTCAGTATTGTGTGATTACAGGGACTAAATGTAGTGGGGGAGATGGAGGAAAAAATGTCAAAAAAACACCTGGAGTGTTGGACTGCCTTCTAGTATCTACACAGTGAAAGGTCAGTTATTTCATTCCCTTTCTTTTACTTGGCCATCAGCCCTTTTTCTGTCAGTGATCAGACATTCCCCAGTCCCAGGTGCAAATAATACATCTCCATATGTACTGATACCAAGAAACAGGGTTGTTTTAACCCTGAATTCTTGCCTTCTTTCAGAGGCAATGGGTCTTATTTCTTTGAAGTATGTTTGAATGCTTCCCTCACCAACCACTGTTGCCCAGTGGCCAAAATAAAGGTGAGAGATTATTTACAAATTCAGGAATTCTACATTGGAGACTATCAGTGTTTTGAATGAAGCCACAGCTGGGTGTTCTGAAATGACTCTAATTTTTTTCAATATGAGTGCAGCAGCTGTTTCATTCCTTATTAATTTTGGCTTATCTATAAATAATCCCAGACAAGTTTCAGTATTTCTTTTTCATGTTCTATTCCACTCTGTTCATTCTTACAGGGNTCCCCCCCCCCCCATTATTTAGTATATCACAGATTAGCTTGAGATCATGTTTATTGAACTCTAAGGATGAGGAAAAACTCAAAGCTTGTTAAATACTCCTTGGTTTTAATTGTTGGTTTTAATTATTGTTTTTATTAGGGAATATATAAAGATAAAGGGATATTTGTTTTCATTTACCTTCTTAACATAATTGTTCTTATTTTAGAATTGGATTACTTTAGTTCTGTAGCATTCTCATTAAATAGCAAAATGTGGATCAAAACAGAGGAGTAACCCAGCAGAACAGGATCAGCAAAGCCAAAACCACCCTGGCCAAAATGTGAGTACACAGCATTTCATTACCCTAGTTTAGTCCAGATACCCTGGAAGTATTCCTATGGAGGGTACCTAGCTGAGGCAACCTGTTAAGAGAACCACTGCAGCTTACTGTAGCCATCTTTATCCTTAAAGAGCTTTAATGTGATGCAGTAGGATTCAGGCTGACCAAAATTCAGGTTTTTGTTAAGGGATGATTGTTTTCAACTGACATATAACAAGTATGTTTTTTTCCTAAATATTTTATTTTTTAAAATTTCTGTTTTGAGTTAAAGCTAGGAAAAAATTAATTTCAATGTGCCTCTAAATTTGTATTTTTTGTGGTAATGCTCTACTTTATACAACTTCACGGTTAGTACAGCATGGGCTTCATAACACAGCCTCCTGAATTTTCCAAGAAAATTGCTTCAGTGTAGGGAAAAGCTTATTATTTTGCTATTAGTTTCTATTACAGAATAAATAATGTCCAAATAAAAAGTGATTTAGGTTACCACAGAAATGCACAGCATTTTCAAATGTAGAAATCAGAAGCTTATTTTTACTACATCTATGAAACTCTAGGAGAAAACCATTTATGAACTGAGAAAGGGAGGTAGAGAATTTTTAGAGGTATATTCAGCCAATTTTGATTCTCTTATATTATCTTAAATATTTTCAAGCATTTTTCTTCAGTGGATTCATATTTCAGACAGTATTTCTGACAATGTATTTTATGTTTCAATGACCACATGGTTTGAAATTCTAGTTCATATTGGCACAGTAGTGTCAAATTTGTAGTAATAAATAGATAACTTTTTTTTATTTTATTTTATTTTTTTATATGGGTCTCTGTTGTTTAATTTGAGATCTGTAATTTTTTTTCAGTTCATTACTTCTGCTATTTTTCTGTCTAGTAAAAATTGATTAAAAGAGATAGAGGGATCAAGGGGCTTTAGACTTGTCCATAAGAAGAAATGGATTGTCCAAGGGAGGGTAAATGTACTCATGCCATCTATTAATTTTGCTTTAACAGAATCAGTGTAACAGTTTCTGAATTTATTCTTTTTAGTGAACCAACACTGCTGCTCTTGGGAATGTTTAAATTGTGGAACCCAGGAGTCATTATTGGGTAGTGTGCTCACTAATGTTATTTTCATAAGCAGAGATGTTTTATTTAGCTGTATTGTGAATTAATTTTTTTTACTTTCAACGGAATAATAGTGTTGCTAAATTGTAACCTTCTTATACTTAAAGTGATAATACCTCCTATAATTATGTTCCACTACCTAATTGTAAGGAGGAGGAAGCTGAAAAGGAAATTATGCACTGAGAAAATACTTCTATTTTAGCATGTTCTCTGTTATTCTTTGTCCATTTTATAACAAACCATATCTCTTCAAAAATGGGCCTTCAATCTCAAGTTAGTCATGTTGCTTTCCTAAATCTACAGAAATTTGCGTTTTATATTACTCATGTAAGATAATTCTGATCTGAGTCCCTAAGATTGTGTAGATTTTTTGTCATTATTTTTATTGAAATTGATGGAAAATATTCCTAGATTTTCATATGTTGTAATATCTAGGAGTGCCCATTTTTTATACAGACTGCAATTAAATAGAGAACAGAGTGGGATTATAATATGACAAGAGGCAAAGAAGGGAGTTGCCTACCTGTGATTAATGAATAGCATGAGAGAGCTGATAAGTACTGTGTTGTCTAAAGTATTATCTAAAGACAATACAGAAAAGCAGCTCTTCCTTAAAGTGAAATAAAGAGTTTGCTTCTGAAACCAGTGAGTGACAATTTAAAGGCACAGTGTGCTGAGGAATAGGACTACTGCCCCATTTGGGTCTTTGGCACGTGCGTACTTATGTGTATTACTTTGTGTATATTTTGTGTTGCAAACAATTCAAGTTCCTGCTTTTTGTGTGTATCAAACCTATATTTTCACCAAAGATATTTGGCATGTGTTTTGGATTGCCATTTGTCCAGGAAACCATGAATCTTAGGATCATAGACTATTCTGAGTTGGAAGGGACTCAAGGATCAACTTCTGATTCCACATGGGGCGACCTTGAAGTTCAAACTAACATTTAAGAGTGTTGTCCAAACATTTCTTGAATTCTGGCATGACTTCACTGGTGAGCTGGTTTCAGTTCCTAATCACATTTTCAGTGAGGAATGTTTTCTGAATCACCTTGTCTTTTTGTGTGACTTCTTGTAAAAAGTACTATAGAAGAGCTTCTTTTCACAGCGGTTTCAAAAATTCAGTTTCAGAAATTGTTTCTAGAAATGCTGAATTGTTACATTATTGTACCAACAGAAAATCTTTTAGTTAAGTAAAGGTGAAATGTTTCAACTGGCACATATTGATCTGCAAATGTGTGTATATATACACATTCATATATGTAAAGCATAGTCATGTATATAATACTTATATCATGAGTAAGTCAGAAATATGAAACTTAGATCATGAACTCTGACAATAATGTTCTAAAACTTGAATGGAAATTCCAGAATAACCAGGTGACACTTTGTCCTTAAAATTCTTATAGAAAAGCTACTATTTTACCTTTTTTTTACTGTTACAAATTTAAGAAAGTTGTCTTTCATTAAAAATAAGAATAAGGGGGAAATAAAAGTGCACAAACCCATCTCTTTGAGATTTTTTTTTTGCAGGGCTTACTGTTTGATTTCAGAAGACATGTGCATTTGAGGAATTGTTGGTGTTCCAAAGTATGCTGACCTTACCATCATAAGCTATTGATATCATAAATTGCCTCTAGTACTATTATGTACACTCTCGCACTCTCAGATTTGATTATATTTGGCCAACAAGTTAAAAAAAAAATCACTGTACCTAGAAAAAAATCCATGGTCTCTTTAAGCCTAATTTCCTAAGAAAGCAGGCCAAAGTGTTAAGACAAAAAGATATGATTCTTTTAAGAAGGAACTGTAGTAGTATTTTGGGCATTTAGTGTTTTCAAAGAGAACTTTTTGGGTTAGGAGTGAGGATTGATTTCTCATGTATCACATACATAATTTGTCAGTTGTCCTCCTGTATTTTGATACTTGTGAATTTGTAACATAGTCAATGTCACTTTAAAACAAGATTATTCTCATCCTCTTCTTTTTCTCACTGATTTTCTTTAATTTCATCTGTGTTGACAGAAAGGAGTTGGGAGGAAGAGAATTTGGATGAATTTATCTGTCATGATGGGAGAAAAAAGGGAAAGAAGAGCTTCTAATGTTTTAGCATGCATTAGAATGTAAATAGACAATTACCATAATTAAATAAAACCATTCTAGTTTCTTAGTAATGAGCCAATTTTCAAAAAATGAGTATTCCTTGTCTTTTACTTGAGAGATATAAATCAATTTGTCTACTAAATCCAGGAGATGTCAAAGCACATGTTTTATTTATCGTGGTGTGTTCATCTATTTATCTTTTCCTTTATTGAAAATGTAGGTTGGTTTGAGATACAAAATTGTTTATTTTCTACCCTCTCTTTCTACTTGAATGTCCTTTATTTTCATGTGCAGTCAAAGAAGCATGAGTATAAGCCTCCATGCTGTGTGTATAAATAATTCCTCTAGCAACTGGAAAGAATTAAAACATGGCATTAGCAGCAAAAGCTGCATTAGTTGGAATGGTTTACACAGAATATGCTAACTGATAAACTTGTATCTATTTAAAAAAGATCTAATTAGGATCCTTTTGTTACATAAACTAAACCATATTATTATGAAACATACATAAAAAATGAATAGAACATAATTTTTTATAATTTCATTCAAATTAGACGACTTAAAGACAATTTCTAGGTTTCAAGCATTTAGCTTCATGACATTTCCTACCAATGCCTCAAATGTTTCCCATTATTAAGAAACATTTAATGTAAGATTAGATTAGTCATAAATATTTTACATAGAGAAAATATATTATTTCAGGTACATCCCCACATCTTTATGCCCGTAATTCTTAGCATCTGCATACAAATAAAAGGGATGTTCTGTCAGCATATTGCACTCCTACTACATCACTCTATTGTGGGTGAGTCAGTCTTGAAACAATCTGAAGATTGTCTCGATTTTGCTTCCAAAGTCTAAATCTAGGTGCATTTCGGGATGACTTTTCTTCCCTTTCTCTGTATTGTCATCTCAGCAACCCCTGAAGTTAAGTTACAGCTGTTCCCAGGCATTTGAAGATCTATCCTTGACTGTCCACAGCATGGTTCTGCCTGGTGCAGTAAGGGACAGGTCTGCCAGCCTCCTTATTGTTTTTCTAGGCTACTATGACAGATATGCCATTTTGGTTTATTTTGTAATGAGGAACTGAAGTACTATGATGTTAAGTGATGCTGTAGAGCTTTGAAGGGCCGTGGCATGAAGGTACTTTGCTCAGTACCTTTTATCACCTTTTGAACAGTAACACTGTTGAGGCATTGGTTTTCCTTCCCAGGGAAGACAAGATTTGCACCATGGCAGTCCCCATACAAGTTGGGAAAACCAGTCTTCATGAATCAAGCCAGTAAACGGGAAAGTGGAGAGAAGGAAACTGCATTTAATTTCATATTTTACAGCCTATTATGGCAGGATTGCTGCAAAAATTAATATTTTAATTTTTAGGCACACATTTTAAGAAAAAAAAAAGTTAATCTTCTGAGAAAACAAGACATTCTATAGGGATTTTCCCTCTTCATACTCTTTGCCTTTTGTGCCAAGAAACTGCATACCAACCTGCTTCTGGTGCATTGTGCCCACATCCCTCCTGACTATACTTTCATTTTTATGACCCAAAGAGCAGAGAGAAAGTTCCTTTCTCAGGAGCTTATGACATGTATCTGGGTTGTGACTCACCTGCAGCACTCCTGCTGGTTGGTGACCACACAGCTCTTACAGCCAAGGGACCTTGACTGCAGAACTCTTGATGTGAGCCCTGACCAGGAGCTGGACATGGGCAGCAGCAGCAGGAGCAGCCTCGTGTGAAGCTTCCTAGAAAACACTCATGTCTTTACAAAACAATAACATGTCTCACATGCTTGGTAAGATTTCTCTGCTGTGTGCTTTTGGGGTGTTCTTTGCTGTAGAGGTTTAATAAGCTTGAATGAATCATAGGGTCTGCTCTGGAACCTGCTTGTTCCATTTATTCTCTTGTTATCTGAGGACAAAACAATGCTGGGTGATTCTATTTGGATCAGATATTAATCAAATTTCTATAAATGATTTAAAATATAAATAATATTAGCTGCTAAATAGAGAATAGTGTTTCACAGAACCATTTAAAACTGCCTAATCAAATGAAATTAGCAATAATTTCTTAAAAGGTTGTTTTTCATTTTATGTCTATCCTCTGTCTTCTGCAATTTCGTGCATCTGTAAATTCTGCCAAGCCTGTTTTTGTTGATAGGCAAAGTTGGTCTTCCTTTGAAAGTTTGATTTGCTTCCTATGAGATTTCTTGATATATAGTAGAAGTTAAGTTATGACTTAAGCTTAAAAAATCCCACTTTGACTGTTTTGTTTCTTCTGTGATAAACTTGAAATTCTGTATGATCCACATGTTACCACCTGGGAGTCGAAGCAACAGCATTTCTTTTGAAAAGGAACACAATTAATAAGAAAAATAAGGTACTAAAATAATAAAAGATAAATATATATATAATCCTATGAAGAACATGGGATTCTTGTGTTGTTAAGATAGTTTTAGCTGTATACTTGGTAGCAACTTCTTAAAATTTTATTTTCATTTAGCTGTGGTTTCCCCTTAGTCATCTATGTTAATGTAAGCAGCAGTCTCCATTCAAAAAGTCTTTTATTCAGTTGTAAGGGTAAGAATAGTGTCTTTGCTTTCTAAATTTTCGCTTTTGTTGGCAAAAACATTGGAAAGAGAGAGACTGCACTGGCAACATCCTTTCTTGGTATTTAATGAAATGCTGTTAAAAATCAACAGTATGACAGAATTTATTTCCTTCCAGCTCATACAAAAGAAATGCAAAGTTGTTTGCAATAACACCATTTTACCATTTCCCTTTTTTCACTATGCGATAATCACAGTATTCTTGTGTAAAAAGGCCATTTCTCTCCTTCGTACACCCTGTGAAGTAATAATAGGCTTGGTTCCTTGGTGCCCATTCTGCTGATACTAATGAAATCTCTTCTACTGATTTGTCTTGTGGTAATTTTACTTTGGAGCATTGGAATGACGTAAATATTGATTGAAACTTTTCATAGGTTTTGTGCTTGAGCTCTTTCCCATGTTGGCATCTCTGGTGCATACATCCAGGCCACAGCCTCTCCCTCTTTTAGGGGTGTGTGTTCAAGGTCTCTCCCTTTCACCAAAAGTCTCTTTTGACAATACTTGTGGGAAAAGTCTGTTTAACCACTCCACCCCAAAGTTTAATTTCAGCAAAACTAACAGTTCACAAAGTAATTAATGAGGGTGGTAAGCAGGTTGACATGGCAGATGGTATTGACTTCATTAACCTGTTTAACTAGGGAACTGGGTAAAAACACCTATAAAAACTAAATGTGACCTCTAATGCTTCCTTGTCATGTGGTATAGGAAGTGGAAATCACTGACACCAAATTATACTTCCAAAGAAAATGTATGCCATTATAATAAATATGATATAAATAGGTAGATAGGCTGAATTTCACTGGTACCTTTTACTAAGTCATCCTCCTGCCCCAGATTGTCTGTACTGTCACGATTCACAGATAGTTTTTTGTCATGAATGAGCATAATTCTGATGGAAACTGGTAGTAAAGCTTGTTTTTAAAACATTTATTTCTTTTAGTGATACAATAGAAGGGGAAACTAAAATAAGATCAGATGTCTCCCCCTTTTCTTCTTCAAATTCTTTTGGAAAGGACACAACATTTGAGTCTCACATCTTACAGAAGTATAAAAAGGCAGATGTCCCTCTGGTTGCAATCTCCATCTTAATTAATTAGAAAAACTGAGGATCTATTTAGGTTTGTATGTTGTTTGAACCAGAAGTTGAAGATAAGCAGTCTCATCTGTGATGGTGCTTTTCTGCATCTTGAAAGAGAAATAGAACTGAAGGGCTCTTTTTTTGTTGTTTAATTTTTATAATAGAAGTAATTTTTTTTGAAACTCAAATCAGGAAAGGGAAAAATTAATGTTCTCAGGGTAACACTAGCTCACCTCTTTGCACAAATAAATTATTTTCCCCAGTAAATTTCTAAAGGTTATTATATTACCGTTTGTTTTGCTCTGTATGGAAGAAATTCCCTTCCTTGCAAGGTATACACTGCCTTCTGTATGCTGTCAATAGCCAAACAGTCCTAATAGCAATGATTAAAGGATCAGATGTACAGTTCAATTTGTAGAAGTGGGTTTTAATTTCCTGAGTCTTGATTTGGGATGATATTGATGTAACCTTAATTTTAACTGTATGTTTTGAAATATAAATATAAAACAATGCATCTGGACAATGTCGTCAGGCACAAAGGAGATATCCTAGGCTGTCTATCCCTCCGACACAAGGGCAAACAGCAAAGAAATAAGCAGCTAAGTAATTCGATATCCTGTGCTTCACTCAGGTCTGCATCACAGTTTTATTTTCCTCCCTTTCATCACACACAGCTCACATATCATTACTCCCCCATCATGCAAGCAATTTTGTATCAGCCACAATTATTATTTGCTAACACACTGAATAGAAATTATAGAACTGAAATATATAAATTAAAACTGTCATGTACTTTAACTACACTCTGCATATTTCTGTTCATGAGTTGTGCTGACCAGGGCACGCTCGGCAATGAGATCTTGTAGTAGGGGTTTTAAAAGTTCTCCTCCGAGTTTTTCTGCTCTTCTGAGGACTGAAGAGGTGCCCTCAGCATTGAGTGTGCTGCCCTCTGCTGCTGCTTGCCTGCTCGTTGTAGCTTCTGCTGATGGGGACCATCCCTCACCCAGGCCAGGAACCTCTCTGCAAGACCAGAGCTGAGGAAGATGAGGCCAAGAAAGAAGCAGCAAGATGCAGGTCTGCCTACTGCATAGCAGTAGGGGAACAGGCCATGGGCTGGAGCTTAAATACAGCTCCTAAGCTGTGGGGCAGAGGCAGCAGCACTTTTCCCAGCAGCCAATCCCGGGTTACCCAGCAGTGTTACTGGAGCTAGCCTGGAGCAGCTAAAGTTCAGGATGGGCCAGGAGAAAGGCTGCGTGCAGGATGCCTCTGTGTCTCAGGCAGGACTCTGTTACAGTCCTTTTCTCTAGAGAGGAATGTACCACTGTAAATAGAGCTTAATTAGAGTCTCCTCATTCCCTGATGAGAAATGCTGAGAGAATGGAACCAGGACATGTGAAATTGGCACCAGTGGGAAATTATCCCAAATAGCATTTGTCTCTTATTGAAACCCATACAGTGAGATTTACCATCATCAGGAAAGAAAATGTAGGTGTGAATATTGCAGATCTGACAACAATTCTGATCTTAGTGACTATTGATTTCAGGGGAAAGGGAGGAGGTGATGACTTGTATGGGAAAATAGAGGTGAATGACAACTGACCTGGAGAAAAGTCAACTTTAAGAACATTTTAACATCCTCAAGACTTGTAATAGACCTATGGCAACTCCAGAACTTCTGCTTGGATTTCAGAAAATAAGCTCCCATTCAGTAATTGACACTTCTACTGCTCCCTGAAACTGTAAATTTTCGCCTCCTGCATTAAAGGTTAATGAACTGCCATACCAGCCTAAATATTTCACCTTTCTTTTTTAATTTTGTTTCTGTAGAAGTGGGAAGCTGAGTTGTTTAACATATGGAAAGTGAATAATTACAAGACCTTGGTTCCTTCCTTAATGGATGTGAATGCCAAGATTAGCTAATAATGAGGAGACTTGCATTTGTTGATTTTTGTTAAGAAATGCAAGAAAGAGAGAAAAGTGCGTTTCTCCTTTGTTTCCACTGGAAAATAATAGAAAATAGGCTGCAATGTAATATTACTAATATTGGTCAAAGAAGAGGATATATTGTAACAATTTAATTCCACAGGTTCATTAAAGAAGGGCTAATTGAAGGTCAAACAGTTAAAAAATGTGCCCTCAGGACTCTTTTTGTCCCTGCAGTTCATCATGTGGAATAGTAACTTCTGCTTCTTTTCAATATTACTAAAGTGATCCATTTTATTTCCTGAAACTGAGTTAAAGATGGTGAATTTTCCTTTTTGTAGGAAGATAGCAGAAAGAATATTAGAAAATAACAAGTCTAGAGCTGTTATTTGGGTATCTTTCTGTCTGTGAGGAGGACCCCTGTGGTGTTATGTTCAGAGACATTTAATCACTGTCTCAAAGTGAATCTTTTCTCAAAGATCTAAATTTCCGTTGTCAAAACTTTTTCCTTTTGGATACAGCAACGGAAGACTTTAAAGCCATGGGAATAACCTTTGGCTTGAATTTAAATGCAGATCTCCAGGGACTTTAAATTCAAATCAGACTGCTCTCTACCCAACAGATTTTGCAGGTAATACAATATAGTTCAGAAATCCTTTTCAGAGCCAGGCCTTGCCCAATCCACCACCACACACACTATGAGTAAGGTGAAAGAAGAACCCTCAGTACTTGCAACTCCTTTTGTTTACGTTTCCTTGCATTGGTTCTTTTTCACACTACATCAAATTGCAGGTCTTTGGCAACGGGTGCTTTTTCCCATCTCTTGTAAACTGAATTACTCATAGCTGTCTCTTAGTTACATTTACACAACACTTTTGCTCCAATTTTTCTTCCTTTGTTTTGGCTGGTGGACTTAAGAATTCTTGAATTGTTTTTTCCATTTCAGAAGAGGAGGTCTCTGAAAACACAGGCAAGTCATCACAACTAGATGTTGCATGGCAGTTTTCTTGGCTGTGAACATGCTGAGGAGCTGTAACACGAGCATTGTACATCTCTGTATAATGTAGAGGTGTGTGTGTGTATGGCCTGTGTGTGCATAAACACACGATCTTCCCTGTGCAGGCTGCTCTAATTCATGCACTGCAGCTTTTCTCTTACACAAGAGGTTTCTGGGACCATGACCATTCATAACCATCATTAAACATTAAGGACTGAGAATCTGATGTCCTCTCAGCATTTATTATCATTTTGGTTTCAGCTGTGTGGTGGATGCGTTGTGTTCATCTCAGTCTAAGGACTTCCGTAGCACTGACAGCTGTTAGACATCAGACAGAAGATGGCCTTCATAGGTGATGTGCTTCTGTTTTGCAGAAAGCCAATGTTCTGAATGAAGATTTGGTCAGCCTTCCAGCTTCAGTGCCACAGCAGTCACATAACACTTCCAGGGAATTGAATACTGTGGGGAGTGTGTGTTAAAATGCTTATGAGCAGAACGTATAAGTGTCATTAACTAAAAGAAATCAATCCGTTATTTTTACATGTGTTGAAAGGAGCAGCCTAAAACAGCAGTTCATCCTATCATGGACAGCAGGAAAACCACGATGTACTATTCTACCAAACCAGAGAACACATCCTATCCAAAAGTCTTCACTTGTATCACACTGTCTAGTGTTTTTTTATCCAGCATACACATTAAAAAGGAACAGAAACAAAAGAAAAAAGCCACAAACGCTCAAGGTCAGTAAGCCTAAATAATGACAGGCATTTTATATATAAACAGAAAAGGAGTGGGGAAGGTCTTTCTCATTATGCCAAATGGCAGTCTGGCTATGATTTAATGCATTTGAAATTAAGCCTGTCTCCTCAGCTGTACATTTTTACTGGGTCTGCAGAACAGACTGGCAGACAGTGTGAGCAGATGCTTCTGGTTGGATCAGGATAAATTTCTTTGTGCTGGCTTTTTTTGTCTGAGAAAATCTTTGGAATCTTTCTGCAGCAGTGAACTTTAGGTGTTTTCCAGATGAAGTGTTGGACAAAATGAACCTACTGGTGAATCATTGTAAGGAGATTGTAAAGGCAGCTTCTGTTTAAAGATCTCTGCTTACTGCATAGGTAAAGAATAAGACTCTATGACTTCAATATCTTTCTCATTCTTTATGTTTTCTCATGGCACCTAAAAAAATGTAGTTTTTCTTGTGAATTCTTGTAATTCTTTTCACCCAGTCAGTGCAACATCTGGTCCTTTAGGGATTTACAGTATGTGAAATCAACACCTTATAAGTAATCAAAAGAAAATGAGATTATGATTTGGTGTTTTTTTCCTCAGAATTAGGAGAAGTAGTAACTTACTGTTTTTCCTGCTGCCTTATATGTGTGCTCTCCTGGACAGTTCTAGTGGTAAGATACTTATCAATTGTCAAACTCATAAAGTCCCAGATCCCTGTTTCTATCCCACAAGCAGACCCTGAAAACAGCAACCTTTTCCTGATGAGTAGGGAAAACATATTTTTCAACTATTTTTATGAAATGTCATCCATCATACTTCTATCATAAAAATAAAAAAGCACCTCTGGAATGACACGAGGCACAGTATAGCCAAAACCATGGCTGAGTGTTGTATTGCACTAATGTATTACTGAGTCATTATTTTGCACTGATGTATCATATGTTTTATTGTGTGCATCCTCCCTGGATCCTGTAGTTAGTTTCTCCACCTCTCCCAGGTTAGTTCCTCCCCTCACCTGTCCCATCAATTGTTTCCCATTGGCTTTGGTTCCCTTCCTCCACTCCCCTCCCCCTGAGTTTAAAAATTCCCTCCTTTCCTTGAGGAGTTTGGTCTCTTTTCTTCTCTCTCTTTTCTTCTCTTCCTTTCACCTTCTTGCCCTCTTCCCCTCTCCCTGTTCCCCAGGAATTGTTCACCATTAAATCTGTGGACGTGGTCCCAAGAAGAAAGAGTGCCTCTCGGTTTTTTGCTTTGTGTCCTTGTTGATTTGTCTGGGGGACTTTGAGCTAGCAAAACTAACCCCCCACAAAGCAAATATGATAGTTGGTGCCCAATGTGAAGGCTCCCACTTGGTCAGAGCCCCCACGCAATAGATGGACATCCATCTCTGGATTTCATAAGCTCTTTGGACCATCAACTTCCTTGGAGATTTTTTGCTGCATTTTGGTCTGGCAACTCTTCATGAGGGTGGGATCAGTGAATTTTTCCATAGCCTGGGAAAGATCACTCCCAGACAAAGGACTTCCTTGCATTTATTCCAACCAGCTGAGGTCCCCAGTTGGGGTAAGTAAACCCTGTGAGGGTAGTGGGGACCCCAAAATATAACCCAGTTGCAGTGGGGGTGACAGTGCGCAAACCTCTGGTGTTAGGGGGTTTTTTGCAAGTGGTTCTGTACAAATGGTAGATATTATTGCGTAGTT